>JARFJB010000534.1:775000-970000 GCA_036346205.1 Vesta saturnalis
GTACAGGTCCTCCTCGACCAATCCACGTATTTTCAAATCTCCTATCCAAAAACTCCCTTGCCAATCGAGAAGAGTGAGCTGGCGCGCCATCATACATGTAACGCATTCTACCAATAATAGCCAATGGGACATCCTCTAATAACGTATTTAGTTCATTCTCCAAGAAATTTCGATACAGTTCACCTGTCAATCGATTGGGCAATTGAAATGGGCCAATTAAGTAATTGTCAATTATACCTGCCCACACATTAATAGAAAACCCATATTGGTGACACCATCACGGCTAAAACCAGCTGCATCAGTAAACAAAATTGAAGAAAAAATATCGTGTCTTTGATTTTGCAAGCATTCGCAAAATTGTACACGAGGAAGATAGTCATGTGCTAATAGTGAATGAACCTTTTGCAAATGAAACGGGCAAAGAAGTTGTTCATTGAAAATTGGTCTAACTGATTCACGGTTAACATTTCGTATCGCTGAACTTGTTTTCCTGGTGCTTGTTCTCGGATTATTTTCTACCATTCGTTTCCGCAGTGCGACGAGTTCTGGAAATTCCACTATTAACTTTTGTTTTTTTAAAACAGCCATCTTCACCCAAACGCCTATGCAAGTCAATAAATGTCCTATTATGAGGAATATGCCTTAATGGATATCTTTCACGATAGATATGTTGATCTTCGGAAGAATTTGATCTAGCTTCACCGTAACACATAATTATGTCCCTGTATTCTTCAAAAGTGTAGTGAATCATTTTTGAAAGTAACTTTGAAAAATCAATAAAAAACTTAATCAAGAACACAAAATACCTCTAACAAGACAATAATATTTTGACAAGTGTCATAGATTTCGTTTGTTTTTTCGTAAATTTCCATCGCCTGTTATTTTCATCACTCCAATAGTACATATTATTTTGTGTTCCTAAAATGGTTCACTATACTTTTGAAGAATACAGGGACATGATAATGTGTTACGGAGAAGCTCGGTCAAATTTCTCCAAAGCTCAACGTATCTATCGAGAATGATATCCTTTAGGACAGGTTCCTAATGTTCGAACATTTATTGACGTGCATAGGCGTTTGGATGAAGATGGGTGGTGAAGATGTCTGTTTAAAAAAAGTTAATAGTGGGAGTTTCAGAACTGTTGAAAAGAAATAACCTGAACAAATTATTAGAAGATGTTTCATTGGACATTGTTGCAAGAGTGCACTTTATGCTTGATAGCAAGCTAGCTCACTTTTCTCGAGTGGTAAGGAAATTTTTTGAAAGGAAGTTTGAAAATAGGTGGATTTGTCGTGAGGGGATTGTAATATGATCACTGCTCTTCAGTAATAAAAGAACTAAGGTCATATTTGAATTCTGCGTGATAAAAAGCCCCTGTATACAAAATTTCGTCCGCTTATTACATCATTGTAAGAAGATATTAAGAAAAAAACAAAAAAATTAATTAAACTTCAACACCCTATATCTTTTAAACGAAGGCGTTGCGGCTAAGTTCATAGGAACTTTTTTTCTTATTTTAGTGGACGGTATACGGACACAGACACACACAGACTATCCTCAAAAAATTGTTATTGAAATTATTTCATTTCTTTTAATTTCCATCTTGTAGGTGAAAGGTCGTGTGGTGTTCCACACCAGATATTTGTAATCGTACCCTCAGTATCATAATAATATTCTGTGTTATAAGTGTTTGGTAACTGTGGTCTCATACTAGTTGAGTTAATCGGTCTATTTCCACAGTTTTTGCTTTTATAGTGCGACTTTTTGGAAGCACACCTGCTTAGCCCTGAGAAGGACCGATTTCGCACTTGAGTCGAATTCATTTACTATGATTTTTTCCCAAGCACTTGATTATTCTTAGATTCGAATTTGGTACATTTCACTTCTAAGTCTGACCCCATAACCGCTGAACCTCTGAGTAATCCAATATATGTTTTTAGAACTTATATGTATTAAACCTTTTCGTGGTTGCGCAGAAGTTTATTGCGAATGTGCGCCATAACCTATTGCTCAGGTGTCAGTTCTTCGCGTATTATTGGGATCCATATGAGTTTCATTTCCACACTAGCTTGGTTTATCGGATTTTCTGCCAGTGAGATGTACGTGGCTTAATTCAATTTTCGACGAGTTGTACCCTCGTCCTTTGTCACTATCTGTATGTTATTCCATTGGATTGGGTGGTCTTCGTTTCAGCATGCGGCGATTCTTAATCTTTCTGTTTCGCCTTTGCGAATGTTGTTCTTATGTTCCTTAGTTCTTACTATGAGTGGTCTACTGCTCTCTCCTATATATGATCTTCCACATTGGCATGGTAGGTTGCATACACAAATCTGGTCTTCATTATGTGGTTTGGTTTTGGTTAGTATTCCCCTGAACGTTCTTGTCGATTTTAAGTGCGTATCTTGTATTTGCTGTCTATTCTTCGTATTTTGTCCGAGGTACCTGGGTAGCCGTGTTCTTTACGTTCTAAGCGATATTTTCTTTTTCTTTTTTTAGGTCTTTTTTAGGTTTTTTGCCATGATTATTTGATTTTCGGTTTGTGTATAAATTCCTTGTTGCCAAATTACAACTACACGTTGTACTTAAATCATTAAACTATAAAATGTGACTGTTTCGATTTTATCGCGTTCCAGCCAGGGGTCAACGTAATCTACAATTTTAATGTAACCATTCTTAATTAGTCAATGCGTTAAAGGTTTGTACGTGTTCTCATTATAAGTGCAACTTTACATGACAATTGTGACCTGTATGAAGATTAGGTATTGAAGAAATTCAAAAACTTAGAAATAATAGTATTTCAGCAAAAAACAATTTAACATTTTTGCGTATCTTTTAGTACCATTCACAATCAGCGATGTCATCATCACTTGAGCTATGACGCCATCAATATTTGTTTAAACAGAAACCCCAAAATATATTTGCACATTATTTGCTATTTAATTCGTGCGTAATGACCTTTGAATTTTCCAAATTGACTCAAACGACCATGAAATTAGTTCTTGCCTTTTCAGGTCGTGGGTTTGGCTGTTTTTCCAACAAAATTGGCGAACAAGTACCCACAAATCATACAAAATTCGAATTTTGACCATTGATGCAATAAGTTTTGAGGTTTGCTAATAAAATTGGCAAATAAATATTTCGACCTTTTCGGTCTCAAATGTCCAGCATCTTAAATAAATAACATCAAGTCATTGCCCATGCAGACAGCGCGTTTCGCCATTTCTACGACAAAATTGTTGTTTAAACTATTTTTTTGGGTATCTCTTGCCTTAACTAATTACAAATACTCCAGAAGCGCAAAATATTGTTCTTGTCTATTGAAGCAACATGCTTGGTTGTTTCTCTAACGAGATTGGGGTATAATTAAGGTTTTCGGGCATTTTTGTACCAAATTATGACTAACTTTCGGGCATTTTCTCCCAAAATGATGACGTACGCCTTAAAAGCATAAAATATTAATTCTGCCTATCGTCGCAATACGTTTAGCCGTTTGCCCAACGAAATTGGTGAATAAATATTTTTTCGGCTCTTATGGCCGCAAATGACCAACACCGTAAAACATTTAACTGATCGTGATAAGGTTATGAACAGGTGGAATTAAATCTCAAACTCGAATTTATACAAAAAATTCACATTTTACTGAAACCAAAATTTTACTCCATAATTTCTGACTACTATTCCGATTTAAAATTATACTCAACTGTGATCAACTGGAATAGGTATATAGGGCACCAGTGTACAAAATTTAGGGAAAATTGGTCAAAGCATTCCGGAGATCTGTTCCTTTATATACCCACATGAAATATGTAATCTTTCTATTTTGATTGATCTGAGCTACAAATTTAAATCTAAGATCAAGTGTTAATCCAAGACTATTTTCATTAGCAATATTGATATTTTCATTACAAGTAGTTATTTTGATATCAGCACGACGTCCAAAAATGACTAATGTTGTTAATAGAGTAATGTTTACCATGTTACTTATATCACTGCTAGTGATCTGATTTGCTTTTTAGCAATTTATTAAAATATAGAAATGGTCCAAATATTGATCCTTGCGGTATCGCACATGATAGTTTTATATGATATCATAATTTGTAGATAATGCCAAATCCTACTTATAGTTTAATTTTGATACTTGTAGTAGAAGTAGTTAATAGTTCCAAAATTTTTCAGTGGCAGTCGAAGTTTGGAATTCGAACCTGCGTAGATCAACCGGAGTTCTGAGTGGTTGAAGGCCTGCGGGGGTTAGCGATGACGCAAGTGAGTGAAATATGGAGTGGATACAGAAGAGTGTGTTGATTCTGTAATCGGTGGCGGCTTTATTTAAAGCGGTTCGCATTACGTATTTTTGGTAAAGTTACGACGTCAACAATTCGTTATTATTGTCGTATGAAAAACTATTTTGGAAATAGTGAAGTTAAGGTCCTTCATTTGGGCTCAGCCGATGAGTATTTATGTATCTTAAATGTTTGAGTAGTCGTGTAAGAATGGCCTCCGCGGTCCTATGTTTTGTTTACGTATGTAACTTGAATAATTGAACTATTGTAACTTCCAGATGTTGTGTTTATTGTATGTAAATATTATTTCGTGATGCGGGAAGTAATTGACATTTATCAGTTAATGGTTGCTTAAAAAAGTATATTAACATTAGTGATATTACCTAAAAGGAAAATTGACAATTATGTCGTGCTAGAATTTCGTACAATGTTTTTTTAATTTAATTATAAGGTGAAAGATAATGATTAAAGTTTATCAAATTTTAAAAAATGCAACGCTCTGTTTAGAAGATTAAGATTACATAATAGAATTTGGTACAATTATGGAATGTGTCAACGAAGCACATAAGTAAGGATTATTTTGTTGTTTGTTTAGTTGACTTTTGTTTTCCCTAAAATTACGGAAAAAATGTAAATAATTATTGTGTAGATTTGATATCTTTTAATGTGAAATTCCGAAGTGGTATTGATTAGTATTTTGAATTTTTATGCCCTTTATTCTTTCATGTGGTTTTTAACGTTACATTAATTGCTATTTGTGCAGAATAATCTACCGGAATTTGACGCCCTTTGTTCTACGAGCTTTAATTTTTTTATGTTAAAAATGTAACAACAGGTAACGAATACGGCGATCTTTTGTTGTGGAAATTGTATTTTCGTCTTTGATTCTTTTTGCCGAATTCCTTTGGCCTTTTTTTTTGTGTTTGTGTATTTAATGCCTTAATTACTTATTTGTATATTTTATTCCGCATATTTTTTAAATATGTTCTTTCAGAATTTTTTTATGCGTTTGTGAGTTCGAAATCCTTAGAGCACGTCAAATTTTTCAGTTTATTATGTTGACATTTTAAAACCATCAATTGTTAGGTAATATTTTGCGATTTATTTATTTTTAAGTTTGAGTAACAAAAGTTTCTATATTTTAATTTAAAGTCTTGTAGAGTTTTGAGACCAAATTAAGGATAAATTTAAATTTATCTGGACGACTAAGTTGAAATGTTTCATATAAGCCCATTTTATTTTCATGATGTAATGTTTGATTAAGATATAGTTTTATATTGTGTACCTTTTTAGCGTTTTAACGTAAATTTTTGTTTAAGTAATCAGGTCCAAGACTTTAATGAGAAAATTTAAAGTTTGAAAGAGTTTATATCACAAATTAACGGTGCCTAGTGATTAATTTTTTAAAACTGAATGAAAGTCAATTTACAGGTTAAGCGAAATTTAAGGTGACTGTTGTGATGCCTCGAGCACTGGATGCGAGGTGTTTTTGGGAATGAGTAAGTTTGTCAAATTTTTTTATTTTTGAGTGAACAGTTTGGATTCCTGTCTTATACGGAGATTAAAATTTAGTTCATGACGTGATTTTTTTAAAAATTCAAAGCCACTTGACGCTTTAGTGACATTTACTACTGATTTCGGTATTGTTGAGTTGTAACGAGTGCCCTTTATGGAGTTTGAGCAAGAACCACGACTCTACCACTGAGCTACGCCGTTACCATGTAGTTTGCTTGTACGGGATGATGTTCTAGTGAGTATCATGCTTGTAACGATATGTCTATTTACCCAAATATATTAAATTACTTAAATAAACTGAATTATAAGAAGTACAGTAAACACTGATGCTTTCTCAAAAGCCGTGAACGGAGGCTATCCATTTTTTTTAAATGTAGTATTCCTTTCCGAGATATATTAGTTTACTAGAAAAAACCTTATCTCATTTTTCAAAATTTCGGCATAGTAACAACTTGTAGGTTTTGTGAGATGAAACTTGTAACATTTTAACAAACGACTCTACTATTATTCTGTAATAAAGAGGTTTCTTGTAAGTTTTGTTTATGTTGTCAAATGTAAATCCAATATATTTACGATCTATAGCTGTCTTGAGCAAGGTCTTGAGGGCCGTCTTTCCAAACAAACCATTTCAGTCGTTGTAGGTATACATGCAATCGCGGAAGTTGAGAAATTAATGCTTGATGTGATAAAATAGTGCTGTAGATTTTTTCAAAGTGTTAATATATCCATCAAAAGCTAACTTAAATTTACACACCTACCATTTTAGCGTGCCGAAAAATCTTCCTTATAACAATCCAGAGGAGGAAAAGAATGCAGTGTAGGCGCACCAGCACTTCTTAGTTGACTAAAGCCAGTGTTTAGGATAAAGCGTTTTATTGTGACATATTTCCTTTTTCTTCACCAGCAGGGATCTAGGGAACATGAAATTTTGTGCAAATAAATGTTGTCTTTAGGTAATATAACATGAAGGTAGATTAATCGGGGGTTAAAATTTCACTTTTCCGTTTCGTCCACCTTCTAAGGATGGCATAGGAAGCTTATTAACTGTGCTTTTGTCAAATGAGCAAACGTCTTCCGTTTGAATCCATTTATACGTGTGAATACATGTTGGATATAATATCCAATATTGGTACCTTCTATATCATCATAATCAACACTGTCTGCGTTTTCTATGCAAAAATATTTTGGTTCAGTTCCGTCATCTTCTTCTAAACGATATATTACAATTCTTCATTATTTAATATGTTTATTAGGATTTAAATCTTTATTCCCAGGTCGTGAATGATTGATTGCATTTCTTTATTAGGTTATGCAGAGCACGGACTTATAATTTCGTTTTGTCAGTCTGATCCGGTACGTGGTCCGTCCGTCCGCCCGCCATTGTCTGTAATTACGGAAAACGGCAAAATTCTTTTCTATTTGTTTTCACCAATCAATAGCATAGCTATTAAAACTCAGCATCTCCTGTTGAGTTTGATGGAGTGATCCTTATTGTCATTGGTCAAGGTCAAAATTTTGCACACATTAATAACTTTTACGTGCGACAAGCGATTTGCGTCAAGTTTTCCACAAGCATGGTGCTAATGACGCTAATTAATTCAATGCCACAGTTTTGGCTGAGAAACTGTCCTCCATTTTGCAAATTTGTACTTATCTCAAATTCTTTGGGAAAAAGACCAAAGACATTGTTTGAATGGATAAGAACTAAATTTTATGGTTTTATCACGTTGATTTCTGCTTATCCCGCAAGGGAATGGCGTGATGGGTATGTATGGCGTGTTGGCTATATTTTAGGACCAGCTATGTCCAAAATTGTAGTATAGCTATCCCGGTTCTAGACCATACAAAATTTACATGTGTAAGAGAGGCAGACAGATAGGGAATTATATTAAGTATGAGAGAGAAAATGTGTCAAGGTCTACGGTACGTACTTTAGACGGAAAAACTCAAGGTCATACAGTGTTACCAAATACAGTATAACAAATAAAAAATTAAGGGATATGATTGGAATTTAAAAAGGTAATTTGTACCACGGTCTAACCCAGCAAGGTACAATACCTACGAAACTTACTGTAGGTTGAGTACTATTTTACAAGGTGCGAGACAGGCAGAGATATGTCCATAGATATAATCAGTAAAGCATTTGCTTGTTTTCTCATGTAGGACTCAATTTTATAGGTTTAATAATTAAAATACAACAAAAATTGAGAAAGTTGTACATTAATACCACAGGTAATATGAATAACACTAAACAGCTGTACATATATATATATATATATATATATATATATATATATATATATATATATATATATATATATATATATATATATATATATATATATATATATATATATATTAAGCAAACAAAATGTCTGATTAATTTAGAATAAAATAACTAAAACGGTATTTTTCATAGAGCTTTACGATATTAAATAATTTCTAATTTAACACAACTATTAGACAAGCATATAATCTATCTTTACTTGAAATTCAAAATGGAGAATGATCAACACTATATTTAATAATAAAACGTATGGATGACTTATGTCAACAACGTTACAGTTACCAGCTAATGCACTCAAATGTTTTTATCTTAGAAACTGTTAGCCAGTCAGCTGTTATAACCTTTTCAAAACAACACTATAGTGACTTGTTATTTACTTAAACGTATTTTGCGTTAAAAGGGCACGTATTTACATTTTCTTGTACTCAAAATAAATATAAGGTATTAACTTTATTTTCAAACGAACTGCAACTTGAGAACTTCATTTCCATCAACATCATAAACATACGGTAAGGTAAGATAATTTTCATTTGCTTTCCAGATACAAATAAAGGAAATGTAGATCAGACAACCAAAGCAGGCTTCGGACAATGAAAGCAGGTATATAAACAACATGCGTTATTGGCCATTTACATTTTTTTTGAGGAAATTGCATTATCATCCACGCCATTTTATGCACGTTAACTTCGTGACGCCATCCAGCACGATTTTGCAACGATACGATATTCATTAACATAAGAGCTCTTTCTTAACACAACCGGTTTCCCTTAATTTAGGGAGTTATCTTTGTTCCCTATTAAATATAACATATACAAAAATGTAATTAGAAGCCTTATATCTTATACAATGGAAGCAAAACTTAAAAAACAAAACGTAATGAACTGGACGGTAGAAGAAACGGAAATGTAGTCCGTTCACGTCGAGTTGCGCAAAAAACAACATGATGTGGCAACAGCCATTTACACGGTAACGATATCTACAGGGGTATTTGTAATTAAGTACATTAAAGAAAAAATATCGACATATACCATAATTTAATTATTGAAAGAAAAAAGAAATGTGTAAAGATACTAATGTAATGTAAATATATTTACCAATAATAATACAAACTTAAATTAAGGTAACGATAGCCAAAAATTGACACGTTATAACAGGTAAAGAAGGGGTACCCGTTTCCCAAAAACATGTACCTGTTTTGAGCGGTTTTTGACTTGTTTCTAGACAAACGGGTATCCTTTTTTACATGTAAACACTGTATATCCTTGAGTTTTCTTTCCAAAAGCGGCGTGGCCTTGACCTTGACATGCTCCCTCTTACATAATTACTCTAATTCATTATCTATCCGTCTCTCTCTTACACATGTAAATTCCCTGTTCTCTAGAACCGATATAGCTATATACACAGAACCTTTAATTATACACCAATGTAATTAAACAGAATGGTCACAACTATTTTCTGAGCGGACAAGGACTAAGTTTATAGTTTCACGGTCTTGGTCATTATTCAGGGTCTGTAATGTCCAAAATCTCTATTTACCCACCAGTTTCAATAGGAAAACAATCAAAACTATTTGCTCTGTGAAAAAAAAAGAAATCTTATAGTTTTACAACGTGGGTCATGGTGTAGAGTCTGTAATGCCGGAAATATTTATACACCAATGTCACTGCGAAAACGATCAAAACCAAATTTTATAGTTTCCAAGTGTTGGTCATCGATTGGGGTCTGTAATACGCAAAGTTTCTATCGATACACCAGTTTCATTGGGAAAACCGTCAAAAGTATTTTCTCGGTGGACAAGAACGAAATGTTTTAGTTTCACAGTATTGGTAATTACTTGGGGTCTGTAATGTCCCAAGTATCTATTTAGAGCCCAATTTATAATGGGAAAACGATAAGAAAAAATGTATGGATTCACTACGCTGGTCATCTTTTAAGAATAGTTATATATAATATATATATATATATATATATATATACATTTTATTGGGAAAATGGTCTAAACTATTTTCTTGATGGGCAAGAACACATTGTTGGTCATCGTTTGGGGAATATCTAAAATCTCTGTATACCGATTTTGTTCGGAAAAGAGTAAAAACTATTTGTTTAGTGGACAAAAATTTACTAAAATCTATACTTATATACCAACGGGGAAAACGGAACGGTCAAACTATTTGCTCAATAAAGCAAAACAAAATTTTATAGTTTCATAATATCGTTTGGGACATGTGATGTGCAAGATCGTTATTCATATACCAATCTTGTGCTTGTGCACAACTTGTCGCAAGTAACTGACGTCAAACTTGACATCTAGCAAACAATGTGACGTTATATCGTTAAGAGGGTTTATTTATATACGAGAGACAAGCGAGTTCAGTCTCAATCAGCTTAATCACGAGGTGCATCCAGCCTCAATGACACTGATTTCCGTTGCCGTGTATCATTAATTGCTTTTTCATATACTTACGTGTAGAGTGCTATGTAGTTCAAATTTTCAATTTATTTAGCATTTATCGTCGTTTTATGGCCTAAACAACACGGAAAACACATTGTTAGAAAAAAATGCGTACCTGTGTGTGCGCGCATGCGTGCGTGCAGGTGTAGATGTGGGCGTGGGCGTGGATGTGAGTGTGGCTGTGGGCGTGGGTGCGTGCTTGGGTGCGTGTCTGTGTGTGTGTGTGCGCGTTTGTGCGTGTGCGCTTGTATGTATGCGGGTGCGTGCACGCGCGATATCTTTTGAACCATTAAAGCTATCTATATGAAATTTGGTACAACATTTTTTTGCTATAAAATCTAGGTCAAGTTCGTTAATGAGCAAAATCTACCTTGTGGCTTAGAAAATAAAAAAAAATAATTGCTTCAAATTTTAAAAAGTTACAAAATTAAAAAAGCAAACGAATACTTTTTTTGTATAATTTAAAAAAAATAACCAGTGGCGCACCGTTTTTAGGGTGCAAAATTGTGCATTTTTTAATTTATAAATCGGGTATTGTGGGTTTTTAAAAGATCGCAAGTATAAATCATTTGTCCAAATTAAAAAATTCAAATTGGGGATTTTCATGTTTAAAAACCGGTATGACTCAAATTCAGGTATTGTGGGCTGTGAAGGTGCTTATGACGAATTTTTGGTCAAAATTTGCTTACATATATGAGTAAGCATTATGGCAGCTAATTTGGCAGCGGTTTACTTTAATTAGCGACCGGTTGGGGTCTGCTGTTTTACATTACAGATAAACCTGCCTTCCAGTTATTATAACATATTTAATCTTATAATTATCCAGTGTAACTATATTTAAGCCAGACCTGCCTTTCAGTTAAGCTTCTTTTATTACGATTCTTTTTTAAATCTGTGACTATTATCCCTTTCGTGTACAACTATGTCATTATACAGTTGCTGTGTTCTTACTCGCAACAAACATTTGTTAACGACTTTCGACAATTAACTACGACTAAAACTTACTCCATTTTGAATGAAACATTCCAAATAAGCCCTCGTATACGTATGAATTCTCACATTCAGCTATCACTTAAAATAATTCAAAACAATTGTGATACGTGCTTTATTACGTGTATTTTTAACAAACCATTTTACAGATGCCGTTTGCGGGAGATTTAACAACTCTGCCTGCTAATGATCACCATAAGTCACTCACCGTAAATTTAGCCCTACGTAGACTGCGGGCGAATATCCACAAATATACGTTATTACGTACATTGACCAAATGTTTTTAGGTATTATACTTATTGCAGTTATGCGCAAGTTATAAAGGCATGTAGACAAATTAACAGTTAGTTCTTTACTTATAAAGAATTTCAAGCTTCCATCGAGCTTACCGGGGATTCTTAAATAACGTGATTTAAGCATGTGTATAATTAGGCGCTAATTATGCGTCATTTTTCGGCGTTAAAATTAAATTTTGAGCCCCAATAGGAGAAAAATAATTTTTTCTTATGTAGTAATTACGCGCCAATTACGTGCTGTTTACGCCAACAAGGTTAATTTCATAGACTAATGAATTTATTAATATTTTCTTGCGCGATAATTTGGAATATCTATTAGGCTCCGTTTTTCGTCGTTCAAGGTAGATTTTGTGCCCCTATAGGAACCAAATTATTGTAGGAATTACATAAACACGGCCAATTTCACAGTCTATTGTGCGCTATGTTGCGCTGTTAAAATAAAATTTTGCGCCTCCATAGAACATAAGTTATTGCGAAAATTACATTGACACGGCTAACTTCGCTGCATAAACTTTATTATTCAGTAATTAAGCGCTAGTTATGCGCCGTTTTGAGATGCTAAGGATAAAATTTTGCGCGCCTATAGGAAGTTGTTGAAAAAATTACATTGACAAGGATAGTCTGATAAATACACCAATCCTTTCTTGCACGAGAATTGGGTACCCATTATGCGTTGTTCTGCGCCGTTACAGTTAAATGTTACGCCCTTATAGGAAACCATCGAATTAAATTTACCGTCCTTATGGAATATAAGTTACTGCAACAATTCATCGACAAGACTTCTTGATAGTGTTATGAATAAACTAATCTTTTCTCGCACAATAGTTAAGGATACATCATACGATATTTTGCGCCGTTAAAGTTAAAAATTGCATTGTGAATTTACGTCAAAATTAGTCTATTTTTGTGCTTTAATTAAATGCTAGTTATGGGGAGTTTTGCGAATAACGCGCATAATTGGTGCCTAATTACTGAATTGTAGTGGATAAGTAACCTGAAGAATATAAAACGTAAGTAGTTAGCTTTAAAATTAAATAAGAATTTGTATATTAGAACATTTCATAAGTAATTTATAATAATAAGCATATTTAGAGGAGAACACGCGAGTTGGAGTTCACTTAGGGTTAAGAATAGCAAGGATAATTTAAAATGCAATTAAGCTAATATTAGAAAAAAAAATTAGTATAGTCATAATATAAGAAAATGGATTAAACATAATTAAATATAATTATATCTATAATAGAAGTAGTGGAGTTTTACTAATAATACAATAAAAATAAGAAAAATACACATCAAGCATATAAACAGGTAAAATAACAACAAATTTAAATATTGCATGTAGGTAGCGGACCGGAAAAATTCTATTATTGTAATTCACGTTTGTCAAATCGCCATTGTTACCGCGATGGAAAAGTTAATTAGTGAATTTTTAATATCTTGATAATCGTCGTAATTTGCTAATGATTTCGAAATATGTTATTTACATACTTTTGTATAAGAAATGAGAGAATGTATGTAACTAATATTTGGCAAGGGTTGAAAAACACATGTTGGGGTTTGAGTAGCAGGTGTACGATTACAAAACTGCTTTACTGAAGGGGCGTAACGAATAATTGGAATTTCTTATGCGCGCTCTTGATGTAAAAATGGCATTGATCTAATAATTAATTACGGCTGAACATAGCGCAAATCCAAAGGGTTCTTGGTTTGGTACGTTGAAACCCGAGACGTAAATGTAGGGCTGGTTACGGACGAATGCGTATTTTTAGAATTAAGATGTTCAATAATTAATATGAAAATGTTCCAACATAATATTTTTTGTTTCTTTATTGCTTTTGAAAAACGGGGTTTGATTGCGGGAGTAAAGATGGTTGGTTGGAAACCAGAGGGGAAGTTAGTTACCGTTAGAGTATCAATCGAGCCAGATGTATTTTTGGTTAATTAAATACCTTCATTGAGAACAGTTTGTCTTTAAAATAATTCTTGCGTGTACATTTTCTTTTGAATCAGCCAACACTAATTTGTCTTTTCTTTCGAGTGTTAGTTGTAATGTGTTTTTCAAATATTAATCTATAAATAACAGTCACCATTTTTGAAGCTAAACAGCGTATGTTAACGGATTGTCTGTGATCAATTAAGGGAATATATTCAAGAGTAAGTAGGTATTTTTATATAAATGCTAATCATTTTACCAGTACACGGCTCCCTCCCTCTCGTATTTGAGTGAATTAGCATTGTTGTTTGTTGATTATATTTATATTTGTGTAAAGGTGGGCTGGTAAACGGGTACATCATACCGCTTTGGTAAATAATTGTAAAAGACAATTGCCAAGGGGGTACACACTCCCGGGCCATATAACCATCAAACACCTTGAATTTATTTTTATTGTTTGTATTGTTGTATAGATGAATGTGTAACTTGAGAAAGGGGCGCTGTATTTTTCTAACGCACTCAAATTTATATATCGGTCACGATGTTCTGATCTAGTTATAACTTACACTTGTAAGGCTTAGTTTGAATGAGTTTTTTTGTGTCAGTTGTTAAGTTGGATTTGTTTGCCTGCGAACCAATTTCTCTTTATATGCAATTGGTTGTAATTTTTCATATGTATTTTGTGCCTTAGTGGTCACTAAACAATTGTGTACGTGTAAACTCCTTGTCTATTTTCTTTTGTCCTTGCCTTTACCACATTATTATCTGTGCAATTTTACTGTTATTGTATTTTATATGCACCCTAATTTGCTGTATTGTGTTATGCGCTTATTTACTTAAAAACCCGCATGATTGGTTTTAAAGGGCCACATGTTTGGTATTATTATTTTTATTTTGATTATTTATGACAAAATTGTGGGTGCGACTACATGTTTTTTTATTATTGTGTTTTTGTGTAACTAAACTGCTTCTTTATTTATTTTCTCTTAATGTTATAATTTTGTATGCACTTTAACCTGATTTAATGGTGTTTTGTTATATATTTAACCCTCTCATTGTTTTTTTTTGTGTTATTTGATTTATTAATGTACTTGTGCAATTACTTATTTATGAATAAAGTGGTAAAGTTGTGGTTCTTTCCCACAATAGTATATTAACGGGCTGAACTACCATTGCGCAAAGCTCGTTAATTCTAATTTGAGTAGTTTCATTGTTTACATGCTCCTCATGATGCAACATTTACCTCATCCAGCCTACCTAATTCAGATAGCACAACGTACCTTCGTTTGAACAGATTTGAGGTTTGCTAGTAATTAAATATCAAACTTGCAAATAAGTTCTAAATCTTTTAATTATTGCCAGGAAAGTCTACGTAAGTCAAGCAATTAATCTGAGTGATAGTAAGATTATTGTCAGTAAAGGAAAGGTAACTCACTTAGCGATTGTTTTGTTCAACCCTTTTCAAGATAGGGTGCCTGGGGACACTACAACTTATTTCTTATGGGAGCAAAATTTTATTTTAACGGCGTATAATTGGTACCTAATTACGGCGTAAGAAAGACTAGTTTCTAATAGGGGCGCGTTTAACTCTAACGACACAAATACTACATAGTCTAATTATTGCATAAGAAAAAATGATTTATTCCGAAGTTTGTGGTTGTGAAGTTAACCGTATCGATGTTAATTTTTTCAATAAAAGGCATAATAGGTCCCTAATTATCGTGCAAGAAAAGATTAATTTATTCCTAAGGCTATGAAGTTAAATGTAATGTTTGCAATAACTTATTTACGCAGAAGTTTACGCCTGTTAAGTTAGCCGTGTCAGTGTAATTTCACATCTTCTTTTCTATAAGAGAGCAACATTTTATTTTAATCGCGCATAATAGCACATAAGGGTGTTTAATTGTCGCACAAGAAAAGATTAGCTTATGCATACGGTTATGAGATCAGCTTTGTCGCCGTAATTTTGGAATAACTTATTTCCTCTGAAGGCGCAGAATTTCAACATGGTGGCGCTTAATTGGCTTCTAAATACTGCATTAACAAAAAATTGATTTATGCAAAAGTTCACGTTAAGCAGTAGAACTTAACTTCCACGGTGTATAGCAGCGTATAGGGTTGTCTTATTATCGTGCAAGAAAAGATTTATTTATTGCTATGAAGTTGACCTTGCCGATGTAATTTTTGCAATAACTTATTTATGCACAAATTTACGGCTATGATGTTAACCGTGGCAGTGTAATTTCACCATAATTCCTTCCTTTCAGGGCACAAAATTTAATTTACAGTCTAAAGTGGTACATAATTGACGCTTAATTACTGCATAAGAAAAAACTGATTTATGCGACGGTTCACGGCTGTGAAGTTAGCTGTGTCACTATAATTTTACAACAACTTATTTCCTATAAGAGCGCAAAATTTTATTTAAACGGCTCAAAATAGCGCCTACTTGGCAGCTAATTACTGAATAAGGAAACAATGTTTTATTTAAAAGTTTGAAGCTCCGTGGAGTTAGCTGTGTTTATAGAATTTTTGCTACAACTTATTTCGTATTGGGGCGCAAAACTTAATTCTAACGGCGCAAAATAGCGCAAACTCAGCGCCTAATTATATACAAGTTTCAACCATATTATTCATAAAAGACCCGACTATCTTCACTCCACCTGTTGCAATAAGTAGCACTACACGACAGTGTACCCCTGCGTATGGTTCAGGCATCTCCTAGTGACCAAACTAAATGTCTATAAATAAGACCAAAATCAGACTTAATTTTTGGAAACGAGGTCAAGGTTATCTAAAAATAGATTACAAACTAGTTCGTACCGTACTGCACTAAGTACATTTTAAGTATGGTGTATTCCCTCTAAAGCGGATTGTATTGTAGATAGTCTTTACATGTTTGGTGGAAGAGAGAAGTAGCTAAATAGCCGTAGCTAAACACCTTTGCCGGCAGCATTGGATTGTGTCTGATGGTTTGGTGGTATCAGTGTGAGCATAATTTGATTTCACGTATTTTAGTTCACATTTACAATTTCATTCAAATACTCATAATAATTTTACCCTAACTAAAACCCTTATGTTACGCCACTAACCCTTGTATATCATTCTTATTATATATTCTTTAATTAAATCGCAATTTTCTGTTCTGTGGGTATAAATAACTATTATTTAACTTATCGTTAGACAGCTTTCTTTCCCTATTTATACATTAAAATTAATTTAATGCCGAGTACACAAATTTCACAAAAATTTAGTAAATTTAGTGGTAATAATTAGAATCGAATTTGATAAGGCTCAGTTGGCCAACACGTCGAGTGTGATGAACACGTTTTGCAAGAGTTGCATACAACACTTTTTCTACGTTCATTAAAAAAAGCGATTTTACTAAGTACTCATAAATGTCAGCAAATAAAAAATATTTTATAATAGTGTAATATTTAATATTTAATTATGATTCGTTATCGCTGTTAATGTGATTTGCTGGATATTAAATTTAAGGCAGTCCCTGGTTTCTGGTGGGGCGTCAAAAAAATTTTCATCGTTATCATCATTCATATTTTCTATATATTTTCTCATTTTAAATTATAAAACTCTTTTTACACTTGCACTTTTTTCCATTTACTTAAACTGACAAGGCAGAGTAACGGGTAATGAATAGCTAAGAAATCTGTAAGTTATCTGTATCCAATTTCCGGTAAAAATACTAAAATTTAGCGATAGACAGCGCATGAAACAACCTTCGCATAATATTTTTTAATCTTTTTTTGTAAAAAATATAATGAAATGAAAAATTTGATTGATTGAAATGTAATTATACAATGAATTAAAAGCGAAATGAAATCTAAAGCTTTAATGGAGTACAAATTTTAAGAATAATCCAAAGAAGATTATCCAAGTTGGAACCCCTTTTCAAAAAATATGGTTTTATAATTCTCAAAATTATAAAGTGAGGTGTGGATGTCGATAGGTTTTGATGCGAAGTTTCATAAAGTGAATTCTATAGTGCTTTATTCGATTCCTCTTATCAAAACCAACCATGAAAAATGGATCGTTAAGGTGGATCAGTTTTAATAGTAACCCAAAAGGAGATTGTCATAGTCGATTAATATTAAACATAATCCACTTGAGTCCCCTGTTCAAATAATATTCTTTTTTAGTTTTTCAACGAGGTTCCAAACTGATGGACTTCGGTGCAGGGGTTCAATCGACTCTTTGGAACTCTTCCGTTCTTTCTATCGAAAAGAACCAGTTCGTGAATGTCGATAAGTTTTAAAAATTATACAAATGTCGATAGGTGTTGAGGCGAAGTTTTATAAAATCAATTCTATGGTGTTATTCGATTCCTCCTAACAAAACGAACCATGAAAATTTCATCTTTAAGTCGACCAGTAATCCAAAAGGAGGTCGCCATAGTCGATTAATATTAAACACAATCTACATGGGGCCCCCTTTCAAAAAATTTTTGTTTTTGAACGTGAAACTGATGGATTACGGTGCAGGGATTCGATCGACTCTTTGGCGCTCTTCCATTCTTTCCATGGAAAAGAACCAGAAAAAATTCGTGAATGAGAAGTTTTAAAAATTATACCAAAATTACAAAAAATAAGAGGTGCGGATGTCGACAGGTTTTGGTGCAAAGTTTCATAAAATCAATTCTACAGTGTTTTTCACTTCCTCTTAGTAAAATGAACCATAGAAAATGGATCGTTGAGGTCGACCAGTTTTAATAGTAATCCAAAAGGAGTTCGCCATAGGCGATAATATTGAAAATAATCCCTTTTCAACAACATTGGTATTGAAAAAAAAACAGAATCACCTAGTGTGTTTTAAGATAGACTGCCAATCCAATATGCTTGGTTGATTTCAAACCAGTGGCACAATATAAGAAGGCTGGACAAACAATTAGGACCTTTTCTTCCTCTTGTTTCTAAAATAACTTTGCCTGTAAGATCATTGAAATGAACATCTTCGTCAGTTAGTATCCAAGCAAACAGATTATACATTGACTTAGGGATTAGATTGGAAGCACTAGTTTTAATAATATTTAGAGGATCTTCATGTTGACACGCCACGAGTTCAGCTCTCAAGTATTTTGCAAACTATACACATTTGCTTACAATTTATAAGGCGAATCTTGAACCATACGTGATAGCTAGATAATTTGCCGCCGCGAGCAATACCATAACTTTGTCTTTAAATTGTTGCTTCAATTTGTTAATTATTTCGTCTGAATGAGGATAGGTTGGATACCACTCGACGTTTGATAACCTTGCTTCTTTCAGTAACATGGTCCTAATATCAGCAATGGTAAGAATTGTATTTCCAATAAGCAATGCATTTTCCAAACTTGGCAACGATTTTAGAAAAATTTCATTTAATGTTAAAGTTACCAATTTATTGGATGTAACCTTTATTTGCAAATTATACAACGTTTTGGACTTTTAACGGTTTTCCTTCTTTTGTCACCAGTATTAGCCGCATCTGAGCATTCTGCTTTTTGTTTATAAGCTTTTCAGATAAAATTTCTTCTGCTTCTTGAATGATAGACAGGACATTTTGGTAAATGAGATATCATCCGACTTTATAGAAATTGCTTTAAATACGTAGTCCAGTGCTTCTTCTATACTTAACACTGTACAGTTTCTTCACTATTTTGTTGGCAAAATATGCATTTTAGAAAGTTTAACTCTGGGTTTAACTGAGAAGTCACTGTTAAAAGAAAAGTTAAAAACGCGCACAAAACTGCTGACGTTAGAAAAGACCACGTCATTTGCTTATGGAAAGTGGCCTTCGGTTAAAATGTCTAATTTCTTGATATCTATAAGTCCTTGTCATACTCATCAATATTGTTCATAGGCGCAAAGTCATCATATGGCTAGTTTTAGAAATACAGGGTGTTACAGTTTCAAAATACCTACTTTGCCATTCATTATTTTTGGTTTGAAAGTACTGATGTTCATTTTATATTCGAAATGTAATTTTTGTATACAAAGGGTACCGTTCAATCTTATTTACAGGGTGATACACATTTTGACATTATAGTTAAAAAATTTTTTTTTTATTACAGCCACATAATTGCTATTGTAAAAGACTCTTCATTGGATAGGATATTGTGTTGGTTCAGCAAATAGTTATAAATATGTATTATACAAGGTGATTCATAAGTTTTGTCCTAATCATCCATTCTTTTTAAAATCAAATAACGGAACCCTCTGTATGTGGGAATTGATTTTGACTTCATGGTATCCTTTAGTTAGACAGGTTAGGTACTACTTAAGATTATACAGGGGATTCAATAATTTTTGCAAAACATTAAATTTAACAATAAGTCGAAAAACCTTTCTTTTTTTCATCACCCTGCATCTAAAAATTGACACGGTCAATGTATATTGATTTTAAAATTTTCGAATACAGTATATTATAATGATTTCCAGTGAACCAACACAATATCATATTAAGTGAAGAGTCTTTCACAGTAGCAATTATGACGCTGCAATAAAACAAAATAATTTTTTTAAAAAACTATTTCGAAATGTGTAATCACCCTGTAACTAAGATAGAATGGTACCCTTTGTGTACAACTACATATCCTGTAAAGATGTAAAAATCGCATTTGGAAAATAAAATGAACATCAGTACCTTCAAACCAAAAATAATGAACATGGCAAAGTAGGTATGTTGAAACAGTAACCTGTATTTCTAAAAGTAGCCATAGGATGACTTTGTGCCTATGAACAATATTGATGAGTACGACAAGAACTAAAACATAACAAAAACTTAGACATTTTAACAGAATGCCACTTTCCATAAGAAAATGACGTGGTCCTTTGCTTCAAACTAGTTTAAAATAAAGTAATAATAATTATTATAGCTGCAACTTATCAATTTTCAATTCGAATAAGCGTCATAGATCACACAAGCGACAACTGCTCCGGTCCATCGATTAAAAACAACTAACTAAACGTTTCATACAGCAATATTCACAACTACCCATTCTTTTATTCACATACGCCGGGTCAACAGAACCTTTTATCTTGCAACGCGACGCGGTGGTCAAAGTACTATCTTGCAGCACCGTTTTCTAGAAAAAGTAAGCAAACTGTTTGTTTGGTTCTTTGGCTACAACTTTGTCGCTTACTATACGTATACATCTATCTTTAAAAACAAAAAAGTTTTCTCGATCGAGTATTTGTTGCCGCATTTTTAACAAATTTCTTGTCACCAACTTTTCAAAAGCATGTTACTGCTGGCACGTCATTTTTTGCGCATTTTTTTCATGTAAATTATGCTAACAAAGGTCTAAATTGGCTCCCCTAAAAATTTCAATTGAATCGGATTTACACTAAGGGAGATAAGGGTGATAAGTAAAAATAAAAAAATTGTCATAAACTTTGAGATTTTCCTGAAATCATCGATTTTGATCAAACGGATCCGTCAGATCGATTTACATAACAATTTTAGGTGGTTCTTCGCGAGTGTTACAGAGGGTGCAAGTAGAACAGGGGCACTTTCCGTTATCTTGGATTTTTTGGGGAAAACCCACCATTTGCTGTATGCCCACGTGGGGATCGTATTCTTTTCACCCCTATGGCTTCTTTTTGGAGGCCTTTTTCGACCCCTTTATGAAATTTTCACCCTCATTAGAGCCCTTTTGGTTGTATTAAGAGCCTTTTTGGCAGTTCAGCCCCTGGAAGGTAGACAAATGCGTGCGCATGCAGTGTTCTGGGTGAAAAAAGATTTAATCTGTTATTAATTAGGGTTGTTTTTATCAAAGGAAATTTCATAATTATTATTACATATCTTTTAATCCCATCTACAGATTGTGACCTAATTTACTCGTGTTAATTAATGTGTTTATAAACATTTTAAAATTTTGCTATCTTGGATTTTTGTGACCCTGGGACACTTTGGCAGCCATTTTTTTTATATATCCCTGTCAAAAAAGAACTTAGATTTATAAACAGGCTCCTAGGGAAGATATTAGAGCGCGGTTACAGAAACAAGTAGCGTACACTATACATAACCCTGTAGTGAGAAATGTACTCCAAATAAATATATTGTGAGCAAAATTTATGAGCTGTGACAAGCGGATCTTTGCGATATGAGAAATCTAAGTAAACATAATGACGGGTATAATTAAATACTGACGGTTACATGTTCTATAATCGACGTATTTTCGGTTATTTTTCAAAGATGCGAAAAGATACCTCAAAGCATACATACGGGTAAGGGCAAGTATTTTATTGCAAAAAATGTTCAGCAATTCTTTAACAAACATCAAATCTAATCATATAGGCAAAATTTAGCGATGCGATGCTTTCATATAGGTAAGAATCGCACTAACGGGGTTACAGTTAATGCGAAAGTCAATAATTTTTACACGTTATCTCTCCCAAGGCTTTATTTGCGGTAAAACCTACGATGAATCGTTTAGGTAACTGACCCAGGAAGGCATTATCCAATGATTTTCGCTGTATGCCCACGAGTATAGGTAGCACTTTTACTTCGGTCCTTGTAACAGAGTATTTTACTGCAGTTGTTTCTAAGGTTTTAGCGTGCGCAATTAGAATCGTGAGACTGATTCGCATACGTCTCACCAGTAAACTAGCGTGCATAATTCGCGTCTTGTAATTTGAACCGTGCGCCGCCATTAGACTAAATGTATCTCTTGATCGTACAAATTTCACCTTTAACTCAACACCACTTATGAGAAACTTTTCCTAATTAAATAAAATCCTAGTGCACGTGACCAGTCATCTCAACCTGTTTGCTAGTCGCTGCAGGTACTTGACGTTTCGAAAAACCGTTATTTGCATGTCTCATATAGGTAAATTTTGCGACGCGAGGCTTTCGGCGAAGGCTGTTTCGGCGACCCACTTCAACCCTCCCCGAACATAACCGAGGTTGTAAGACAGGTGTAGGGCGTCGCAACTTGTTCTCCGGTGTTCGCCCTTTGTCATCTGTACTTGTCGGGGGCCATGGTGTATTGTCGTGGTACCCTTGGCGGAAAATTTGAATTTGTATTATAATAAGGAGAATAATGCTAACTTGTAAGACAGGTGTAGGGCTGCGCAACTTGCTCTCAGGGCTTTGCCCCTTGTCGAGGCCCCATTGGCGTATAATTTGAATTTGTATTTAAGTCTCTGCAGGTTATGGATGGAAATATGAATTTATATTGTAATAAGGGGTATAATGCTAACAGCTTACTCTCAGGCCCACGCCCCTTGACTAAAAATTTGAATTTGTTTGCGGTGCCATTTATGAGGGGAAATTTGAACTTGTATTATAATAAGGGGGGCTAATGCTAACTTATAAGACAGGCATAGGGCTTCGCAACTTGTTTTCGGTTTTAGTACTTGGTCCGTTGGGGGAAACTTGAATTTGTATTTAAGTGTTTACATTCTGATTACTTATTGTGAAAAATTTGAACTTGTATTCTAATAAGAGGTCTATTGCTAACTTATAAGACACACATAGGGCTTTGCAACTTGCTTTCGGGCCTTCACACCTCTGTATTGGCCCCAATGTCTGGCTGGAAATATTATTCTAATAGGGGGGCCCTAATTCTAACTTATAAGACAAATACAGGAACTTGTGTCAGGTCTGCGTCCACCTGACGTGGCCCCCTTGTTGCGAAATTTCAATTTGTGTAGCCATCTATTTGTGTATGGACAAATGAATATTTTCTGTAAAAAAGGTGACACCACCTAGCGTTATATTTTTAGAGCTAATTAGGGTTTCGTTTGTGGCACCATTTAGTGGTATATTTTTAAACTAGCAAATGTTTTCTGTATTGGAGACGGTGGCGCCTAGCGGTATATTTCTAGGACTAATTAGGGTTGTTTCAATTAATCAAATCAAATTAATCAAATCAATTAAACAGATCAATCCCAAACAAATCACGTTCGATCAAATCAAACAATCAGATCAATCTCAATCAATCAATCCACCAAATCAATCTCAATCAATCAAATCATAACTTACAGTCTGCGAAAACTAGCTTACAGCTCAAAAATATTGATTGGACCAACTTACACTTTGCTAAAACCAACCAACCACAATTCAAAAATACAAAACTGATTTAACTTAATCATACAAAATCAGCTCTCAATTCAAAAAATAGCAGTATGATTTAACTTACAGAGCGCAAAAGAAAGCCAATCTCACACGTATTGTAGTTACCCATCTAACCGCCCTGTCGCATTAACTGCAGCATTGTTAGTGCAGGTTCAAACACCGTCAGGGAAAACAAGTTTATGAATAAAAATTGAAGGAAAACTTAGCGTTTGAAAATATATTATTATAAACAACAATACATCATTTGTTTAATAACATTCTTTATCGGTCTTCTTCTTCTTGAAACGTGATTCGCTATCATCATCATGGTTTTGAGACTCGTCCTTCTCCTCTACCTGATCGCTCTTCTTCCTCTTCTGTAAATGATGACCATCGCCTTGGAGGTGAGATATATTCAGCTCATCCACGTCATCGTTTCCATCATCATCTTGAACGGTCATGTTGTAATAGTTTATTAACAAGTCATTAAAACCCGCGCGCGAGTGTTGACCTAACCACACTCTAATATCTTCCCTAGGGGCATGTTTATAAATCTTAACTCCTTTTTTGGATGACATATTTTCTCCTAAGACAACTGCGAAGGCTGTTTCGGCGACCCCTACTCCAAACTTCTCCGAAGATAATCGATTCTACCCAAACATTGACGAGTGCGTCCACGCACAAGATCCAAGGCCAGCAGCATTCTCGTTTCACGCGCGTTTCGCTATTTAAAGTGTAACCGTCATCAATATAATGTATTCTCCTGTTTATGAGATTTTACTGACGGTCAAGAGATACCTTTAGTCTAATGGTGGCGCACTGTTCAAATTACAAGACGCGAATTATTGACACTAGTTTACTGATGAGACGTATGCGAATCAATCTCACCATTATAATTGCGCACTAAAGCCTTAGAAACAACTGCATTAAAATACTCTGTTACAAGGACTGACGTAAATGTGCTAACTATACCTGTGGACATATAGCGAAAATCACTGGATAATGTCTTCCTGGGTCAGTTACCTAAACGATGTAGGTTTTACCACAAATAAAGCCTTGAGAGAGATAATGAGAAATTTAACAGCGTATTTAAAAATCAATTGTATATGTTATCTTTACCTTGATTAGCTTCTTTAATATCAAAAATAATCCAATTGTTTATTAGCTGTAAAAAATAGACCAAAATACGATCCCCACGTGGGCATATAAAAAAATGGCTGCCAAGGTGTCCCACGGTCACAAAAATCCAAGATAGCAAAATTTTAAAATGTTTGTAAGCACAGTAATTAACACGATGTCGACGGCTGATTGCTACTTTCCAATTCATATAAAATGAAGTTGTATAACTGTTTAATAATAATAAACACAGATTAAGAAGCCCGCGAACAGATTCCCGTCTTACAAGACTAGGACGCCTTATTAGAATACAACCACTAATGCATAAATAAATTAGGTCACAATCTGTAGATGGGATTAAAAGAAATGTAATAATAATTATGAAATCTCCTTTGATGAAAATAATCCTAATTAATAACAGATTAGGGTGAAAATTCCATCAAGGGGCTGAAAATGACCACCGAAAAGAAGTCATAAAAATGAGTGAACTGACAAAAAGATTCTTAACACAACCAAAAGGGCTCTAATTAGGGTGAAAATTCCATCAAAGGGTTGAAAAAGGCCTCTGAATAGAAGCTATAGGGGTGAAAAAATACGATCCCCACGTGGGCTTAAAAAAATGGTGGGTTTTCCAAAAAAATCCAAAATGGCGGCAAGTGCCCTGTTCTACTGGTGCATCTTAGATGCTGCTCGTTCTCCGACTATTAGTGCACTGAACGATAACGTTTTACTCTAAATATAATGCAAACATGTTTTTAATCAACGTAGAAAAATAACTATTAATTAATTATTTTCTGGGTTTTTTATTAATTCATTTACTGGATTAGCTTAACACTGGTGTAATGCTTTTAACCAACATTTCTAACTATTATTATTGTTATTACTGTTATTATTGAATATTTAGACTAATTACTTCAAAACACCCAAAAAATACTAAACTTAAACAGTTTTCCCACAAAAAGAAAACAATTTCTATTAAGAAAACACATGTACCATACATAACAATTTTGGAGGCAGAATACTAACAGTTGTTTTGTTAAAAATTATTCAAAATGTAATTTGAAACAATTTCTTTCATAAAACTATAATTATTATTGTTAAATATAGCTTACCCACAAACTCCTTTACGAAAGTATTCCAGAAAACATCATTTTTTTTTACAAAAAAATCACCATTCAGGTATATATGACGAGGTAGTCCAATCAAAATCTTCACCTAAAATACATTGGTTAGTTACAAGTGCTGAATAGAGATAGTAAGAAATAAATTGTTATAAGCATAAGTAACAAATATGAGTGTTATGAGCAGATGAAATGAAGAAGAGACATGCAAATTTTGCTTATGTATTAAGTTAGCCATCTAAAACTCACAACAAATATGGAAACGAATATTAATTTCTAAAGTTATTCAAAAATAATAATAAATTTAGTTTGTAGATTAGTAAAGTTATATACGGAGTGTTTTTGGTTAATTGAACAGACCAGACAAAAGAATTATTTATTACATACCTATTTTTTTATAAAAATCCTGCATAATCCAATCAGCATAACAGTTCTATATGTTTTGGAGGTATAAATTAATCTATAATTTCAGTTCTTTGTAAATAATTTATTAATTTTTATTACAATGTTGATCAAGTATTTTTTAATACAATTATCGGTTGTTCTCTCTTTTAACCAATATTTGTCAATTTGTTGTGAGTATAGATGCGTTAATAAATAAATATATCTACATGACTTTATACAAAATTAAATAAACAATTATAATATTTCGGTCCCTGATGTGTAAAAGGTGAAATTGTTTTTGAACATTGGTGATGTATCTGACTGTTTTTCAATATTTTTTGTTTACGTTTATATAAAATTACGAATAAGTAATAATTAAATTAACAGTCTTATAAAATACGTTAAAATGATTTTATACAACATTTACAATGCTCAAATCGAGAAGTAGCTTCTTTACAAATATTTTTAGATCGTTTAGAAGGGTAGCTAAATTTTATTATAAAGGAAATTATTTACAACAGTTCACAGATAGTATATAATACAAGTTTATTTTGTTAAATTTACTTTTATTATAATTATTTACTACCCCTCTGAACTTTGATTTAATCTAAGAGTAAGGAATTGTTGCCCTAACAGTAGTATGTTGTCGACAGGCCTAGTTTACAAGAAAATGTGTTTTGCCCATACATACTAGAATGATTTGATACGGTTTTTTCTCCACAACGTTCTCCTGTGAAGCCGTCAGGACACCTGCAAACAAAACATTGCATTAATATACACGTATAACATTATTATAATACTGTCTACCCTAATGCATATTTTATTATTAGGTTGGTACACTGAATTAGTGAGACATGTTTTATACGTAATTCTGACAGAGAGTGTAGTAGGTAATAACTGTTCAATATACAGTCACAATAATGATTGATACAGCGTTCATTCACTAAATATCTAAAGTAGCATAACTTTCTTGGTTTAACATTCGGCATTCGGGAAGTAATGAGTTCGATCTCAGTTATCGCTTGCTTTGTGTGAGGTTTACATCGTTACATAGTAACGGTATGCGAATGTTGGAACGCTAACTTTCCCCTTCATCGTCCTTCTGAGTCTATCCTTAACCACCATCTGGGTGGCCGAATCTTAAGATAATAACAAGACAAAACGAATGTTTGTGGATACGTACTCTGCTACGTAAAGCTTTATATGGATTGCAGTTATAATCTACTTATACGTGTATAAATTGGCCAACGGTAATATAAAGTGATTGCGGACATATGCTAGAAATGATCGCCGCTTCTGTACTGAATTATAACTAGAAGATAGATTCCGCTAACCGTGTTTGATCAAATTGTTGATTGAAACAAAATAATTTCTTCAATGATTGTCAATATTAATCCAATTGAATTTTAAGGTACTTTCTATAACCAATTTTTTTGGTAAAATAAAATATAAGAATTATCTGTTTACACGCCATTGTTACCTTCACAATGCTCTCACTATGCCATATGTAATTATTTAACTTACGCATGTTCGAAAAGTTGATTTGATAGAATTTTTTCAGAATTTGATTGAACTATTTATCTAATTAGTAAACATTTTTTATGAATAAAGCGATATACTGTATACCAATAACTACGCACAGAGCTGATAAAGGAACTTAGCATATATTATCAGAATATCGATAGTTAATATTATTTTTAGTTAGAATCAAAATGACGTTCCCGTTTACCAACGGGTTGTTGGACTTCCCAAACACCCCACTACCAATTATCTACCGAGGTTATATATGCAAGGCGCATCGTACTCCGCTACCTTGTTATATTTTGACAATAGAAACACATTGAAACCTGTATGAGGTATAGCACCATTTTAATCGGCTAATTAGCACCATTTAATGAACACCTACTGAAGTATTTATTTTGAACATTAATTTAAGGTGAATAGTTTAATGGTTAATGGTTTAGTTAAAGAGAGCCGTTATTTACAAAAAAGTTCAATTAAATTCATAAATCACTGTATTCGTGAAAAAAGAAGTTTCAGAACGTTTTTAATTATAATTTCAGCAACACCACCACCGCATTGCACATTGAACACAACATCCACTAAAGAAACCTGTAACCCCGTCTGAAAGCGAGCCCAACGGCGGTTTGACAGTATTAACTTATATCTGGGTGACGTCTCGAAATTTTCTGCTTCAACCCTTGTAGATAGAAAACCAAGAATAGAGATAATCGTATTACTTACAATGTTTTACAGTAGTAAATTATTTTGTCATCCGATTAGTGGAATTTATCAATTTGCCATGAAGAACGTTAAGATCGGTAGGTCGGCTTTACCCTTCATAAACGGTTGCTATGGTTCTTAAAAGCAAACATAGGTAGTGAGAGATTACGTAATAAAAATAATTGTTTTGACCATGCATCTATATCTAGAGAAATCATGACTACTTTATAATTTCGGTTCCCCTAACTCAACCAGAGAATTAAAAATATTAGAACAACACCAAATAATTACGTTACTGTAGTGGCGACAGAAAGATCCTTCAAAGCAACATAGATGAGGCCACTCAAGTCTAAACTGCAGGTTGTCTCGTACATGTCAAATACCTGAATGGATATTCTGCTGCTAAGTGTTCTAAAAAGCGTGAATTGTAAAGCGCTTCAAGGAGTACTGGAAATGGCTACAAGAAGTAAGCTATCAAAAGATCCACGATAGTATAAACAGCGATATAAAAATCTCAACAAACAGTCGATAACCGTCCTTCACTAATGCAAAAAGTAACGCTAACACACAAAAAAGCAATGCGCCATCAAACATCATTAAGAGTCCACCCGCTATTAACATTCACTACCGCCATCGGTACACCAGTACTTGCAAGGAAATAAACAATCGATCTCATCAACATACCAGCAAAGTCCGCGTAGTAAGCATCAACAACGTCTTCTGGGTCACGCTCATATAACAGGAGCACATTAACGATAGATCCTAATCGTATTAGTCATTGTTGGTTATGAAAGTATGGGTAAGGTACAGAAGATCATAATGGAATACTCCTCACTGTAATGGATGCAACGTTTGAAATATTCTTCAGTTGTTGATATAAACATGAGTAAAACCATAGCTCTCGTGAAAATTATAAACGTTAAAGATTCTTTATCAAAAAGTCCTAACTTAAGGTAAAATTTTGGTAATGCTAGTAAGTACTAATAACCAAAGTAGGTAATAAACATACTGATTGATAAAAATACCTTCCCCTATTTTCTGGGAAGAGAATAGGCGGGGGGCCGCTATGGGCTCTTATCGAAAGCTTTCCAACAAATTGTCGTTTGACATTTACGACCTATTGTTTCGGAATTATAGGAGGCCAGAGGGGATAATAGTCTCTTTCGTCGAGACCTTTCATTTGAATACCATAAAGGCATACTTAAAAAAGTTTTAACCCCGGGAAGACTAAATTCGCCGAAAAAACTTTAACTTTTTGTTGCCGGTGGGATGAAGATACAGTTTGATTCGACTTGAATAAAGCTTTCCAATGAATGCTCGCATGACATATTTACGACCTACCGTTTCAAAATTATGACCAAACATGCTTATAAGAGGTTGGAAGGGATGATAGTTGGTGGAGAAGTATTATTTTGGCCGAGACCTTTCATTAGAGTACCACGAAGGCGTACTCCTAAAAATACCGCTTACTAACTCCCTCTCCCAACTTTGAATTCGCGAAAACGAACTCCTTCGTTCTCAGCGGGGAGTGGTCAATCCATGAGGTCATGGAACTCTGTAATATTCATTTATTGACCATTGACGCCACGCCTTCTGATGTTTTTTACCTAAATTCATAAATCATGATGTGATTGTCGAATTTGCATAACACTCATTTGCATCGGTGCATCACTTGACAAAATGGGCAACAAATTAGGTATATCAGCGAAAAATCGTGCGCGAGTAATGTGCATCTGTACCAGTTTTTCAAATTTTTACTTTGCCATGTGACCTTTAGATAAACCATATTAGTAGTCAAACAGTTACGCTTAACAATCACGTACCTTCGGACTGACGGACGGACAAGACATTCCCATAATGTATTTACAACACAATAAAAATAAAACACAAATGTATTACGGTACTCTTCAATCAGCGCTCATAAAACCAAAGCGACTCCCTCCCCCCTATCCACTAACAAGAGAGAATCCGACAAACGGCTACGGCAAGAGTGCGTCTTTTGCCTCAAAAGACCCAGCGTTCCTTCACAGAGGGGAAACGAAGGGAAGCAAGAACAATTCTTTGCCCAGAAAACTACGAAGTACAGTTTTCAAATGTGTAAAAGTACACCGTGAAGCGGTAATACTCTAAAAACTAAAACATATAAACTGAGAGAGGGTAACAAAGAGATTCACAAGGGTAGTGTGCAGTCCTACTGTATTTTTCAACATTCTTGTACAATACTTTTATAGTACACTAGCTTTTCTCCGCAAAATTTTGCGTTTAAAATTAAATTTAATGATGATAATAAAACGCATAATAAATGAAATACAAACGTGTACAAGGTGGTCCAAAATTCTGGAACAAAATTCATAATTTCCCAAATTTTAAAACAATCGATTAAGGTATAACAAAATGGCGACCTTTTCAATGTGTCACTTTTTTCCTTTCTGGAACGCATAGCAAAAAAAAAACACTTTCGAAAGAGCAAATTTTATTTCTGTAACAAAGTAATTGGACGTATGATAAGTCAGTTAATGATCACATGAGATGTTCCAGAAAGGTAAAAAGTCACGCATTGAAAAGGTCGCCATTTTGTTATACTTTAATCGAGTGTTTAAAAATTTGGGATTTGAATTCCCATTGTTAAGAGCTTTTCAACGATGTCCCACATGACCCCCTTTCCATTTAATTTTTTTACAAAATGGTGCGTGGTAGCCATCTTGAGTTTTTGGTAAAATTTTGTACGCTAAAATGTGCCCAACAAAAAATAAGAATCGGCCTGTGCGTGAGATTTTTCCAAAAATAATTATTTTGGAAATTATGAATTGTGTTCCAGACTTTTGGACCACCCAGTATATGTGAATGGACAACAAAATTAGCGTGCTGGGTACCGTTTCGACGGGAACGCTAGCATTCGGCCGCCGCGCCCCCCCCTCTTCCGAGATTGCCTCTGTCTCGTTTGCGGGGGATCGAAATAAAAATTCGCCGACGCGACGGCCCTACGTTAGGGTCGATAGTTCGTGACCGATGGCGAAGGAGTGGGGAGGGATTAGGGCGTCGTGACGTATAGTCGAAACTAACATCGTACCGCCTCGAGGGAGGTGGCGGTGGGATTTATTGAGGTGTAGTCGGAAGATTTCTCGTAGATTTTCTCGAAAACCGGATTTTAGAAATTATTTAAATTTTAAGTGTCAATGGGGACCGTCGAGAACTATATTACCCCGATAACGCCATGGCCGGCTTTTGCTTCGTTTCAGGGAGGGGGATGAAGGGAGTTTTACGTCAATTTCAACTGGCTCGGTCAGAAAAGTTAGAGGTTTCGCATTTTTTGAGTTCGCATCGAACATAAACGGGGATAGTACGGCAAGAATCACGCGATGGGCGGGGGAAACGGTCAAAGTGTTCGACGTGTGCGTGTGCTTTGGAAACGTGATCGTATAGACGTACCGTTTCACGGCTTGTGTTTTTATGTAATGAAAATACGTTCACTATCGAATAAGAATCGAATGACGTTTAAAGTTCGAAAATCGGATCGGATTAGAGCGAGTTACGAACTTTTTTAATGCTTTTTAAATGGGGAAAATTCGCATGTCAATAAAAATGGAAGGAATAGGGAGAGGGGGGCTTCTCCAGTTCGTTTCCTTTCATTGAAACGAACCGGGGAAAAAAATCGGACCGTTAGTTTCGACGTAATGCCATTTCAAAATTTAAAATAAAAATCAAAGGGTGATAGCCTAGATATTTTTCGAACAAAACACAATTTTTCCAAAATATTTGTGCGAGGTGTCCAAATCTATGGATTTTGGTGCGAACATGAATAAAATCGGCTCTGATTCCATCTAACGGGTACCGGCTTCGAGTTATCACGACGTTTCCATTTTTCAAAATTCACATAAATGGCCATAACCTTTGTATTTTTAAAGGTAGCGTTGCCATTTCACAACTAAACGACGTGTCCTAACGGGGCGTATCGACAACCGCATATCCACTTTCGTATCATTTATAATTTTTGAGTTATAGGGCAATTTTTTTTCACCACTTCCCGTTGGAATTTTAACGTGATTTTTTTTATTTTAATATATAGGATAATCGGATAAATTGTTAAGTAAGTGAAACATACTTAGGTTATATTTGTTAATTTTAACGTGTATTGCGATTATTGTGCGTGTCGATCCGACTGATTGCTCCGTGAGGTAATTTACACAAAACGATGCCGCGTGTTGCCAGGGATAAGTTCTTGTGCTAAAAAGAATTGTACAATTTTCGTGGTAATAGTTCCTTTTTGATAACTAATGGCAACATTCAACAGATTGGTTAAATCCGTAGTTGTAATAATTCATTCACACCCATATATCTTCTATACATACCACAAAGCCCAGCTGTACGCAAACACATTCATAACACAAGGAGAACGTATAAGCGGGAGTAACCGTTTGCTTCCACAATCAAATCACCGCAAGCTCATAGGAGTGTATATACATTATAAGTAGGACAACGGTGAGTTATTTCTGGAGCACAGTGTACAGATGGAGTGTACATTAGAAGTTAAAACACATACTTTTAAACACTCTTAATATAGAATTTTTTTTAAATTAACGTATGCACCTGTGGTATACCTTTGTCTAACAGACAATCACATGTTTCAAAATCCATAGTGTGCGCTAGGGTTTTAATGTGACGCGGCCCTATGCGACTGCACCTGTCGCACACCCCTTAGGGCTGACCCTGTGTGACACTGAGCATAATACTCTTTTCATTCACAGTAAATTGTACCAAATTTAAAAAGCTCGGACACAAAAAAACCTCTAAACAGTACACAAATTTTCTTAAATCACAGCTAAGACCACTCACGATAGTCACCTTTCAAACCTCCGTTTGGGAGCTACGATGCCACAGAGACATACACTGATACACACGTTAAACTTATAACACTCTTCCACGTCGGGGGTTAACAACAGTACAGTTTGCCAATTTTTAACTGCCGATTTTGGTCAAACTTCTGCAGCAAATTAAATGTTTAAGGATCATTCGATGCAAAATTTAATGCACTTTTTTTTGTAAAAGTAACATTTTCTGTCAAGTGCATCCTTCAGATGTTAAAACTGAAACAGTGCCAAAAATTCGCGTTTTTTTGCTCTCAAAAGCTTATATCACGTCAGAAACCGTCATAAACTAACACTACTCTTATTTGGGATACCCAAAAATTATTTCCATCTTTGAATTAATCGGAGGTACGAACATTTTTTTAGGTTAATGGGAAGTGCGTGTTGATTTTGCGGGGTCATAGTCTTGGTACACATTTCTTGTTTGTCGGATATTAAAATTATCCAACAAGCCCAAAAAAGTGTTAAATGTAAGGTCAAATGAGGGAGTGATAGTTTCCTGTTAGAGCAAGTGTTACTCTCGTAATTTACACAGCACAAAATTTAAAGTATAGCTAAATACCTACTAATTAATTAATGATTACAAGGCAATACTAACTGGCATCCTATTTCTCTGTGCATTATTCGAACACAAGTTCCTCCATTCAGGCAAAAGGTGTCCTTATACCTTTCATCTTTGCATTCGTCTCCTAAAACAAAACATAATTAAGTATAAGATACACAAAATAAAAACAAATAATTAATAAAGATAAGAATAATATCTGATTGTTAAGACTTTCATTATGTTTCCATTGGCAGTGCTGAACCGAACATTAATGGGCTTGGCAGTCTCAATGGATTCAATTATATGAGAGTAGAATCTGATAGTTTGCCAAATAATATTGTGTAATTGCGGCGCTTCCTTGGCGCATAGATTTATTATCATTAGTTGTTTAACATTAAAAAACTATTAGATTAATATTGTCTTGCGTCACATTGTTTTATTATGTTACATAAAATAAATTGCGGATTAATTACTTCGTAAATAATTGTTGCCTATTTGTATTTGTGTTTTTATTACAATCTAGAATATTTAGGTAAGTTGAATGACGTGGAGTTAAATAAAGATATCAGCTAGCTTTGATGTGCATAATTCCCAGCTGCAAAGGTATGATTTACGATGAAGTGCTGATTTACATATCGCAAGCAGATTTGACAACTATTCAACCTAAATCTTAATATTTCATATAAAATTAAATTATAATTATTAATTAAGACGAGTGTATATTTCGAAACTATTTAAAAAATGTTACATCATACTGTAAAAAATAAAAACTGGAACCAAATAATGTGAAAAACGTGTTAATATTTAATTTAATGACGTTTAGTTATAATGCATAGTTACACAATAATACCGATGAATAATTTAAATCAGTTGCAATCAATAAAGAATTTGCTTAAAGTGTTATGCGCAATCAGCGGATCGTGCCACTATTACATTGCAGCCAACTTAAAATATTACTAAACGGTGCCAACCCCAAACTATTACAAATTTTAATTAACAGTTATATTAGTTATTGAAATACAAGTATCATAATGTTGGTATTACCGGGCGAGAGCAATTTTGTAACACGAGACGAAGAAGCATCCAGTGTTCCAAAGCACGATAAATTATGAAACGTATGTTTAACTTAACTTAACTTAACTTAACCTTCACGCCATTCCCTTGCGGGGTAGGCAAAAACAATCCCTGCCTCTTATTTATTTTTCATTCACAATCTTTCTCCATGCTTTCCTATCTCCGCACACCTCCCTAGCTTCCGCAAGGTTCATACATAGTCTCTGACATGCCCTTTTGTTTTTAAAACTCCTTATCTTTCTTTCCTTTATCATAGATTCTACTATATTCAGCCAAGTTTTACGCGGCCTACCAGGCCCGGCCTTTCCCCTAACCTCACCCACATATATTTGTTTCGTTAATCTTGCGTTGTTCATTCTCTCAATGTGACCAAACCAACGTAATGTACTATTTCTATATCTATCCATCATCGTCTTTTCCTCACCACACTCCGTCATTATGCATTCATTTTTTATGTTGTCCCTTCTCGTTGTACCACATGCGCTTCTCAGGAATCTCATACCCACGGCATTTATTTTTCTTTCGTGCTTTTTTTGACATACCCATGTCTCACTTCCATACAGTACTGACGGGACGAATACGCTATTATAGATTGCTCATTTCGCAGCTAGGCTCATGCTTTCATTTCTCATTATCGTCCACATACTTCCAATCACTTTCCTTCCAGCATTGACCCTTCGTCCAATCTCGCTCTCAATTGTACCATCTGCAGTAAACATTCTACCGAGATATACCAGATCGTCCACTTGCTCCACAATTTCACCTTGCAGAGTAAATACTCTACTCTCCTTTCCACCTTTCCGATTGAACACCACAATCTTAGTTTTGTTCACATTTACCTTTAGGTCCATGCTCTCACAGACTGTATCAAACTTCCTCAGAGCGGTTTGCAGCTCATCCGCACTGTCACTTAATAAGACTGTGTCATCTGCATACACCAGAAGTTGTACATTTACGTCACCAACCATTACACCATTTGTATCGGTACATGCTTGTTTTATACTTGTTTTATACAATTTTTTCTAATTCTGATTGTTACAAAACAATTTTAGGAATTCCAGTTTGCTAATTTGCATTATTGTTAAATTGAATTTTTGTATGTTGGCTACACTGATAGTAAACTGACATATAGAAATTAACAATTTTTCGCACAATCTTTAGAGGTTATGGCAAACAGCTGTCTGGAAAAACCTACACATCCAGGGTAGTCAATGCCATAAATCGAAATGCGCCAAAAACTGTAAACTAAATTTTGCGTTATGCATTATTATCGTTCTGTTTTCAACTCAAAACAGAACGATAATGTAAACTTTATGATACAGAATTAGAAAAAATATATCATCCACTTTGCTCCATTTTATTTTGCGTTCGAGCAGGCCATGGAAATCTAGAGAGAGTGTGGTAGCACTATCAAAGAAACAAAAAGTTACTACCGTAACTTAAATTGGTTACATTTTCAAAATGAAACTAATGCAGCGTTGCAACATAGTTTTTCATGCTATTTAAACTTTGCACCAAAATCGTTGCATCTTGAGTGACCTATTTTAAAAATATTAAATTTTAGTCTTCCGACCTTGAACGTCTATTACCTACGTAAAACGGAAATTGTACATTTTTTACATTGGTCATAAATGACAATATCGTGTCTTATCTAATACAATGTGATGTTTTGTTAACAGAATCTACGTAAAAACTAATAATAACGCCGTGTCCTATTTACACTCTTCCAAAATAAAAAAATACGGAATTCCATAAGTAATCCAATGTGAAGATTTGCTTTCGTGATGACGTTTGCTGCGTGGTTGTTTGAAAATAAATCACCACAAATGCATACATTTCCTAAATGGAATTGACCACAAGATTGCTGCTATCGTATCCACGGACAAGACCTTACGAAAAACAAATATTTAAATGTATTTCACTAAAATTTTGATGCCAAACAGTGGGTCTTATTCCAACTGCATTATATCACCACAAGAATCTGGATCCACATCTCTTTCTGAACCTGAATCGGTATCTCCTACACGTTTCTCCCAATTATTTTAAATAATCGTTTCTATGTGCGAACAAAACTTTTGTCACATTGTAGGAGAACATTTAGATAAAGCCTCAAGCCATAACTCCTGTTCCCTATCTTTCGATGGAAGTTCAGAACTTATTTGCTTATTGTAATAATTTTTACAATAATTTTATATTGACAATGGTAACGAAGCAATCGTAAAACTTCATACCCATTAATCAAAATATTATCAACTTCATAATTTTTCCTTCTGGAACTAAAAGGTTGAATTTTGTTCCATAGTGTAGACCCTGTGTGCTATCAACCACTCCTGCAGCTGATCTTTCTTATTAGAAAATGAGGGTGGCTTACCTAACTGACCGAATGGTACGGTGTGTTATCCATAACCACCACGCTATTTCCGGATAGTTTGGACAGCGCAGGAATCAGCTGTTTAATCGCCAAAATTTGAAACTATTCATACTTTTACGATAATCCCAACCCTTGTTCCCTGAATCAACGCAGCTTTCCAAAAACTCTAAATTGCACCCCACGTATAAAATGGTTAACCTTTAACGTTCACTTTTAATTTTGGATGGATTACTTTTCATGTCAGAATCATGCACTATAGACATTAGAACCATTTTGATAAATCTACATTTCGTCTAGACACACAAATCTGACATCTTGACCAGAACTTTACAACTGCAGAAATTTTACGAAAAACTAATATTGGCTACGACGTGTTTGACTTCACATACAATTTTCTGTCCATTGATATGCTGCGTTTGTCACCCATTGGTTCAAAAATTCTAAGTAATGTCGTTCGACCCCCATCAAAATCGAAATCTATTTTGTTCAAAGCGAAATATTTATTTTTCGAATTAAATTGCCAAATTAGCCATTATAGATCATTCAGTCCGTGTGTAGTTGCCTGTCTCCCATCGGACCTGTAGTGGATAGAGGCAGATCCTAACCGGGTAGCCGAAAGAAATACAAAACCACCCGCGAACCACATAGGCTTCCAGTGAGGCCAGTAACCTACTGAGAGCGACAATCTTCACATATGCTCACAGAAATGATACCCCACCTCGGAATAGAACTGATTTATCGACAACGACCACGACAAGGAAAGGATATTGATAAACAAAAAGGAAACAAGAATTGGAACATAGAAGAACAGCGACCAAGAAATTATCATCGAACTAGAAAAACGTAACATCGACATCTCTGCAATAGGCGAAACGCGCAGAAAAGGAAAAGACCATGGCAGGGGAGTATATGCTGTTGTACAGCGGGGAAAGAAAAGAAAAAAAAGTTGGCGCTGGTTTCGGATTGCTAATAAATAAAACGAAAGAATAATAACGGTCACTATGTCTCTGAGAAAGAAGATGCTATAAATAATATCCACCTATGCATCTCAAAGAGGAAGACCTAAACAAGAGAGACACTTATTTTACAACAATTTACAAGACCTACTGGACAGCATACCAACAACCCACACAGCAATCATAATGGATGACTTCAATGGACACAGTAATACGGATATCCCGGGTATCTTGCATTTTTATAATGATGATGTCCTAAATGATGGTGGTGAGGACTTAATAATCGAGTTTTGTACCTTAGATGAATTGAGAATTACAAACAAGTTTTTTGACCGTAAGCCTCAACACACAATGCAACTCACACCAACACAATAGAAACGTCCAATGACCCGAACACTACTAAAATTAAGATAACATCGGAAGAAATAGGAAACAAAGTACGTAATTTAAAAAATAGAAAGTCACCAAGACCGGACTCGATCATCAACGAAATGTTGAAATACGAAGGCCAAACACTTACTGAAGAGTTATACACAGAAAAAGAGACCACAAAAATCCAGACAACTACAGGTGCATTACACTACCTAACTCGATCGCCAAACATACACAGCAATCATCCGGGACAAACCTGAAGAGAAAATAGAGATCCCAGAAGAATAACAGGACTTTCAAAAAAACTACAGATGCAATATTTACAGTCCGACAATAGAGAAATCAATAGAATACGACCATCCCGCATATATGTGCTCCGTAGACCTAACTAAAGCATTCGACCGCATCAGAGAACGCGGTATAATCGACATTCTTAAGCAAGAAACCTTTCAATGAAGAGCATAAACATAATCGATGACGTATACACAAATTCTAGTACAAAAATAATAACATCCGAGGGCATAACAGAAGACATCAGGATAAACGAAATGGTACGGAAGGGAGATTCCTAAGTTCCGCTAACCTACCCAACAAAGGCTGCAATGAAACAGTAACAGCAAGCTCAAAAGTTTCGATAGACGCGAAAAATATTTGTACAGAAGCACACAGTAAATTGTAAATCAGAAAGAAAACGGTGTGCTCTAAAACACTTCACACAACTTAAAACTCATACATATTGAAGCGATACGTCAAAAATAAACATTATTATACGCAAAATTAACTTATCTATATGACATGTGATTCCAAAACGATAAATAGTAAGTACCGAAATAATTGATAAGAATGCGTAACGTTACAATCCTAAAAATCATAAAAAAAATTTTGAACACGTCAAAATACTCTCAATATAATAAATGTCGCATAATAATCTTAAAATGCAAAAACACAAAATTGAGATAACTACAAACAACGAACCCTAAAACAAACGCAAACGAAAACAAACATTAAAAAAATTAGATACTTGGTTTTTTAACATTTAACTATAATTTATTGCAGTCGAAATAAAAAAAAAGATTATTGCAACAAATTAATTAATTAACGTTTATGCAATGAACGAATTAACTTCCATTTCATGAGATGACCACTGCAGCTTACTAATTTATACTTTCAATTGTCATGTAAAAAAAAATCATTTTAACAATATTAAACTGATAAAAGTACTCCCATTATATAAATTACCGTTATCAGTGAATCACGCGTTATCATTTAATTTTGTAACATGAAAAGGATTTTTTGTCATTGCCTCTTTTTAATTCACATTTTATCGGTAAGTTTGTGTAGTTTCTTTGACATTTTTATTCGACATGTTATATTTTATATTTTCTGTGAAATGGAAATTGTTTAAAAGGGTTTACAATTGTATATTAATAGTCCATAATTTGTTTAAAGTTTCTTAAATTCGTATTCCGCAAATAGCTTATTGATTCCATTTTGTAACACAATGTGAAAAACATTTACGAAATGAAAAATGTTTAAGAGGTATGCAACTTTGTCTTTATGAACAAGTGAAAGTTATATAAACATTTTTTGTTTAAAGTTTTTTAAATTCGTATTCAGCAAACAATTAATTGAATACATTTTGTAACATAACGTGAAAAATATTTTCACAATTGTATGTTACATTTTTAACATTCTTTGTTTCTTACATTTGCAATCACTAAATAATTTCTTGGTCACGTTTTATAACAAAATGGGAAGAAAAACATTCTAACAATTGCATATAATTACATACAGCCATCTAGACTGTTTTAAATTTGTATTCAACAAACCTCTTTTAATGTTATCATCTTTGAAGAAACATTTTGTTTAAACTATTTAAAATATGTATTTAATGCTAACAATTCGTTATATGAAGTGAAAAATATTGTTACGACTGTATATAATGCTTATTAACAATATTTAATATGTGTAACTTACACAATTATAGGTAAAATAACTTATCTGTATCGTATTGAGTGTAATGTGTTAAATATTTTTCAGCGTGAACACGTTCTTCAGTATAACGTTTTCCTTTGCAATTTCTTCACGCTTAATGCCATATTTATTTATTGATAGTTCCGATGTAACGATAAAAAATAAGACAATTTTAGATTTCACAAAATAGAAACGTGCTTTAACAAAAATAAGATCAGACTAAAAAACCCACATTAAGAAAAAATACAACTCTATTGATTATGTTTAGAAGTTAATTTATCAATCGATAACTCTATAAATGTATTTTTTAAATTTATTTATGACGGGAGAACGTACATACATACAGCAACAAGTTAATTAATTAATGTTATACGCAATTAACGATTTAATTTCTATTTCATGAAATGACCACTATAGCTTACTAATTTATAGCTTCAATTGTCACGTAAATAAAAAATGATTTTCAAAATATTAAACTGATAAAGGTACTTCTCCGGTTATATTATTTATTGATTTCATTTTGTAACAAGATGTGAAAAGACATTGCAGTAAACTGTAGGAAACGAAAAATAATATTAAAAGTGCATATAACATCTTGGACGCATCCGTATGGTGTATTTGATAGTCATTTTCAACAGCTAAAGATAATAAAACCCTGTGACATCATTCTTGCAACAGGTGCGTATATTTCCTCTTCAATGTCTGTTTGTTGATAACCACGTGCTACAAGGCGTGTTTTCTTAATTGCTTTTCCCATGAACATGCTTTTGTGCAAAACCCATCTGGTATCTATTACGTTTTCATTTTCGGGTCGTTTCACAATTTTCCAGGTATCGTTTTTTGTCATGTTTGAAATTTTATCTTCAATTACGTTTTTCAATTCTGTCATGAATCGTCTCGTCAAATGTTTGAGGATTGTCATCTGGCAGCATGCCAGTGGCAAGTGCTGCCAAATAAATTCATCTCGTAGTCTTGAAATTTCACAGGAACTTTCTTCTCTCTCATTCCTCTTCTCGATTCTTTAACATCGTCCTGCATTTGTATTTCTTTGTCATCCTTTTCTTTTTTTTCATGGACTTGGTCACGTTCTGGAACATGTAGTATCGGAATAAATTCATTTATTTTCTCTGATTGCGATTTATACTCATTAAAAATCACACTGTGGCCATTTACAATTTTCTCATTCCCTAGATCTCACAAACGATAACCATTATTTCTATAACCAATCATTATCATCGATTTGCTGTGCTCGTCCATTTTTCCTTTCAATTCCTTTGAGACATGCGCGTATGCTGTTGAATCAATAACCCTAATGTTTTCCTTAGCTAATTTTTGGCGATACCACAGTTCAGCTGGGATCTGAGATTTTATCGCTAATGTTGGCAATCGATTTAATATATACGTGACTGTCAGTACTGCTTCTCCCCAGAAACTCTTTGACATTTCAAATAACAAACATCTTGCCATATTTAAAACAGTTCTATTAAAACGTTCACTAATGCCACTTTGTTCAGGATTTCGTGGAATTTTGTACTCGATTTGAATGCCTTTTCCTTTACAAAATTTTCTAAACTCATAAGAGCTGTATTCGCCCCCATCGTCACATCAAAATTTTGCTGTTACTAGAGCATCATATCCTTTAAATTTATCGAAAACTTCTCTTTTCTGCTTGCTAAATAAAGGTGAGTGAAATGGGTAAAATGGTCTGTGAAAATCACATAGTATTTCATTCCATCATGTGGTAGGAGTGAACGGACCTGCCACATCTGACGATACGACTTCAAGTATTCGCTTTGGCTGCCTATCATCTGAAATTGATCTGAATGTTGACCTCGTTTGTTTAGCTTTCACACAAACATCACAAAACCCTCCCGGTGGGTACACAGATGAATGACCAACTCTTTGGTGCAAAATATTCAAATCAGGCTACTATAGAATTTGCCCTAAAATCAAGCAGTTTGATTTCCATTGTATGTAAATTTTCATTAATATGTCCCTGCCTAATAATACCATTACCTTTGCGTACGGTTTTCACCATTCCATTTTCAAATATAACTTTCAAACCTTGCATTAAGTTCATTATTCCTCGATTCTAGTCACTTATCCAAAGATTGGCAAGCTTTAGGTAAATTTTAGATAAATAAAACGTAAAGTGCGTTACACAACATGTATTCGCAGATAACCGCAACTACCTCTCTCTTATTCGCGTATGCGCAATTGACACACACACACACACACACACACACACACGACGCACACACACCCAACACACACCACCACACACACACACACACACACACACACACACACACACACACACACACACACACACACACACACACACACACAACACACACACACACACCACACACACGCACCAAACGCACACACACCACAAGCACAAGGAACGACACACACACACACACACACACACACACACACACACACACACACACACACACACACACACACACACACACACACACACACACACACACACACACACACACACACACACGACACACACACACACACACACACACACACAACAATAAATATATATATATATATATATATATATATATATATATATATATATATATATATATATAGGAGAATCCTCTCTTTAACATTACATTTTTAACATTTTCAAATTTGCAATCACATGTTATAATAATATTTATTTAAACTATTTTAAATTTGGTTTTAAAAAATAGTGGTATATCACTAAATATATACATTTTTTTGTTTATGTATTTAATTTGACATTTGTCTCAAATATTTCAAAACTTAATTTTTTCTAATTTTATGTAAACGATTACAAAAAGATTTGTTCGCAACACGTGTGCTGTCACATTTTTGGTGCCCGGCCTTATATAAAAAAGAACTATGTAACGAATCTTTTACGTTCTTCGTTCATTTAGTTGTAAAATATAAGAAAAAAGGGTTTTTAATAATTAATGAATTATAAGTATGTGGTAGGCAACTTAATTTTCATATCTTTTTAGGGGTTTATGCTATATCATCTGACATCCTAAGCGTCCTTTTCTTCATTTCTTGATGTATTCTGTGTTGATTAGGCAGCCCTTTTTGGGTTTCCACTTAAATTTTGTGAAAAGTGCCATTGATTTAATTGTAAGGTACCTTTAATTCGTATTATATTAAAATTTAAAACATTTGCTCTTTGAAGGCACTTTTACACTTTTAGAACTTTTACTTTGGTTTTACCACTTTTAATTACACGTTTAATTCTACTTTTACGTACGCTTTCATTGTATGATTGCATTTTGCATTTAATGCAGGTCTAAATTTAGATCCCATTTTTTATTTGAACTTTCGAGAGAATGCAATAAACATTGGATTATTCAAAATTCATGAAGATAAATTTATAAGAAGTAAAATTCAATTTTGGTATGGTTTACAACATACAGCATTGTTATTACGACATATTGCGCAATATTGGTGCAAAGACTACATCACCTTTGGTTTGCATTTCCGTGTTAGTTTAGATACCAGATGTTATCAAAAAGTTATGTACAAAAAGTTTCGAACAGGTATTTATATTCTTATAATTTAGTAATTTAAGGCTATTACAAGTAGTTTTTAAGATATATTTTATATAATTCTAAATTTAAATATTTAATAAACATAGTTTGTATATTTTTTTATTTTGACATTGTGGTGAATTTTTTATTGTATCCTCGGTTTAGTTATTCCGAGCATAATCAAAAAATAACTTGGCGTCCGAGATAATTTTATTATTGTTACATTGCAATTACTATATTTGTGTTAAGTGGAAATAACCAAGCAGAAATTTGTGGTAATTAAGCAAATCAAAATGGATTGAACCGGCGTACTTTAATTTACCGGCTGAGACAACGGCATTATCTTTTATTGAGTGTTTTGGATCTCGGGTTAGTTTAACGATTTGTTTTGAGAACATTTACAACCTGTTATTTATTATTAAACATTATTCATAACTATTTCGTAACCAGTGCGCTGTTCTTGGTGCGAGGCGGTTATTTTTTACCCAAGGCGTAGCCGAGGAATAAAATATAAGGCCGAGCACCAGAAATGTGACGTGTTGCGAACAAAATCTTATGCAATCATTTACATAAAATTAGAAAAAAGTAAATTTTGAAGTATTTGATGACAAATGTCAAATTAAATACATAAACAAAAAAGTTTATATATTTAGTTATGTACCACTTTTTTGCTTATGTATTAAAAGTAACGATTACAAAAATTACTATTATCATCTTTTTAACGTAGATGTGTATAACTTATGCCATTATAGATAAAATATTTTATCTCTATCGTATGGATTGTCATGTGTTTATTGTGAACACGTTTTTCAGCATATTTGTTTTCCCTTACAACCTTGTGATGTGCATTTCTACATTAATCTGGAAGGTGTTTTTATTCGTTAACCTTGATAGTTTCGGGGCGATGGTAAAAAATGTCAATTTTCGATTTCACAAAATAGAAGTAGGAATAAAATAGGCTAAATCTTATTACGTACGATTTCTTTCAAATCCACTAAGATAACGTTGTCAAAAATGATAATTTTTATTTAAGCGACAATAAGGATAAAATTCCAGTACGTCACATTTCTGTCGAAAAAAGAAAAATTTTCGTTAATGTGTGTTGCCTATCTTAAAGAAAGCAAGGCGCAACCCTAAATTTTATAGCTCTAATAAAATATGTGAAATGTATTCACTACAATATTTTGTAACAATCTTATCAGGAGGTTGGTTTAGGGTTCATTGCGACAATTTTCGTGTTGTGTATTTAGTGGTTCGAATTTCTAATTTGGCTGATAAAACATTAAAAAAAATGTGGAGTAAATAAATAGGACACCTTTTTAGTGCAATGTTACTATAAATGTAAAATTTTTACACATGTCTAATTACTTTATAATTATGTTTATAAAGAAATTTAAGAAATCTATTTAATATGGAGGATTCTTTTATTTACCTAATCTACGCCAGTGTCATTATGACATATTTATCATCTTCATTTGGGTGTCATTATAGCCTTCATAATAGCACACAGTGCCATTATGAACTCATAATAACACGCAAATTTTAAAATAAGAAACAGGCAAAAAGAAAGTTAGTTACAACTTTTACTTCATTATAAAATCTTTACCAACATTTATTTATTGTAAACATTAATTATAAAGTCTGTACAATTTGTTAAATTCAGTCCATCAGTGCGTGAAACTCATGTAAAGCACAAAATTGAACGCAAATAATGACGTTGTCAAAGTAAAAATTGCAACAATCGACAAGCGCGGTTGCTATATCGACTAATATGGTCACTTAATAATTTTGAATTTTTATTTACAAAAACGTTTCTGATATTGTAAACAAATCGAATCTATGCAAAGAAAATCTATTTGGACTGGCGTAGATTAAATTTTGAATGATACACGTTGGATATGAACTTCGTAATGAAACTTGTGTAAATAAACCACTCGGCTAACGCCTCGTGGTTTAACTTTACACGCGTTTCATTATGACGTTCATATCGAACTAGTATCATTAATAACTATTATTGAATTGAATTGCATAAATAAATTGCTCATTATCAGATTTAGAGGATTTTAAATACCCACGGAAGCTAATCAAGACTCAAATCAGAGAGGATTACAAAAACTTATTAATAGGCCAGAAAACTTAATTACGATCGATCCTAAACACTTTTGGAATTTTATTAATTCTAGACAAGGTTGATCCAGAATACCAAAGAACTGTCAAATTTAATGATGAGGCTTTCACTACTCCTGAATCTATTGTAAAAGAATTTACAGATTTTTTTAGCAGTGTTTACACTCCGTTCACTAATACGGGTGTTTCTAACTTTATTCAGTTTAAGAATTTACCCAATACTTCTCTGTCCAATATAAACTATAGGCAAAACAATTTCTACTATACGCAAAATAAAAAATAACAAGTTCCTGCTTTCGTAGTTAAACACTTTGGTACTGTGTTGGCTGAGCTTAACTTCTAACACGTTCCCTAAACTTTGGAAAATTGTTAATATACTGCATCCTGAACAATTTTTCTAAAATATTTGAGATTATTAATCACAATCGAATATATCCTTCACATATCGAAAGATTAATATCGGAACATCAACATGGTTTTATGAAACAGGTCCACGGTTACTAATATAGCGTGTCTGTCAGATGTGCTACCTCACTTGACAATCGTGGTCAAGTAGATGTTTACAATTCCGATTTTATCAAGGCATGTGGTACCATCCCGCATGACATCATCGCGAAGCTTAACAATTTTGGTTTTCATTATTCTCTAATCAGGTTTTTTGAATAATATTTAAGTAATAGAGTGTTACGTGTTGTCTACAATAGTTCTGTATCTGATAGAATTTTTGTCGGGGGTTCCTCATGGATCGAATTTAGGCCCACTTCTTTTTTGATTATTTATTAATGATCTTCCAGCTATAGTAGAGTGTGGTGTTCTATTGTTTGCGAACGATTTGAAAATCTTTTCTGAGGTATCATCTGTTACTGATTGTCAATTTTTGCAACTGCAGCACAGACGAGATACTCCTAAGTGGTTGTCTTCCATTAATTTTGTTGTTCCAGTTTATAAAACACGCTTGCATTTATTTTTTATTACGCTGCACCCAAAACTAATGTTTTTACACGTCACTGATTAATAATTCTTGTCGCATTTACAACAAAAAATATTCGAATGTTGAAGATTTATTTACTTGTGGTTTGGACAGTTTCTTTTACTTATAATGATATGTTTACTTTATATTGTCCTGTAATTGAATCATTGGTTCTGTTGGGCAGGCAATACATATTATTATTATTATCATTATTTTTATTAGTATTACATAAATCTTCTTCAAAACATTTTGTACTTTTATTAATTACACTGACATAAAATTCTGATATATTTTGTGTCTGATAACGTGTTATCAATTATCAATAAAATCTACACAAAAAATTAAAAGTAGGGAAGTTATTAAGCGTGAAGAATGTTTGTCCCATCTTAAAAAATTGCAATAAAAAGTTCAATTTATTTACTCCACATAGATTTTTATTGCCATGAACCAAATTCAAAATTCGGACATGTAAATGCAAAATCTGAAAATTGTCGCAGACGACCCTAAACCACTCGCTGCTAAGTTAGTTATAAAATCTTGTGTGAATACAATTAGTAACTGATATTTTCTAGGTAGAAAATGAAAAAAAGTCGATTTTGGCCATCTGGCTATGTCTAATACAATTAGTGGATTAAATATGAGTTCTGTATGTCACTCATTTACCAGAGAATCACCCAATTGGAGGTTGTTGGTAATGGTCTAGTGATGGTAAAAAACTTGGGTGTCAGTCTCAGAGAGTGACCATTTTGGAGAACCGACGCCATCTTTAATTTCAGTATCTCAATATATAGTGAATTTTGAAAATGCATCAGGTAGACGTGTAAGGTGTTATTTTATATGTTTTTGAGAGTGCTGAAGACGTTACGCATAGTATAAACACTGGAAAGTGGTTACCAGTGGCGTAATCAGCACCAGAAATTAGGGGGAGCAGCGGATCTATGAAAAATGTGGGTTTATTTGTGCTGGGACTTACAAATAGGGTATTCTTGTTGCATATTGACCTGAACTTGATTTTACACAACTTATACATCTTAGAATGTGTCATATGCGCTGAAAATATGAAAATTGTTTAGTTCATGTCACTCTGGGCCATCAAAATTAATCACTTGCATTGTGGTTTTGGAACACTGTTAGCTACAAATTATTACTTTTTTTACAATGTTTGTTATGTCATCTTTTCACATTTTATTAGGTTTATTGTAGGGTAAATCCGGGATAGATGGACCACCGGGTTAGACGGACCACTTCAATAATTCATAGATTTGTCACAGCAGTGCTGGAGTCGATGTGTGCATTTGTGCAACTGTTTGAGTTATTGTCGTGTGAAAAGTTTGTCCTCAGCATTTTACGTAGTTCTTTAGAAAAGTGGATTGTTGACTTTGGGTGAGCTGAAAAATTTATTACACTAGACTAGCTTTCAATATATTTCAAATAGTTTAAGCGATTCCGGTGTAATACCAATGATATAACTTGAGCAACAGTTTATGTGTAAAAGTAACCTAAAATGGCGCGCATCAAGCCACGTGTTCTCGATCAGTGAGGTGGTCCATCTATCCCTGACAAATGGGATAGATGGACCAGTTGAAAAACATGGGATGGTCGGACCTAGTGATGTAAAATTCCCGGGAATTCAAAATCGAGAAATATTCCCAAGGAATTTTAAGGAAATGTTCCCAAAAATCATAAATTCCCGGGAGTTTATGTTATACACGCAAAATAACTCAGACATACCTTTTTTGTTACTCTAAGTTAATAACACTTTTTAAATAACAGTTATACATAATAATGATTAGGATAAATAACTCAAAAAAATTTCCTAAGTTCATAAAATAAAGTATAATTAAACATTACCCAGAAAAATGTAAATTAATATACCTATTGCTAATAAGTCAGTTTATTCTCTGTTTAAAATATAAAGGCGTGATTCTAAAGAGTTGTTTTTTTTTTCTGTTAGGTACAGAAAAATGCCAACATTATATAAACGTAAAGGAACAACAAATTGAGGGGAGTGGTCGGAAAATTCCCTGAATAATGCTGTAAAACATATAAAAGAAAACAAAACCGGTATAAATGCTACTGCTAAAGCATTTTGAATTCCAAAAACTACATTGAAACGCAGTCTTAAATCTAAAAACTTTAGTAAAAGCTCTTTGGGTAAATGTTCAGTATTGGGCATTGCAAACGAGAAAAAAATAGTTGGGCATATAAAAAAACTACAATCATGTGAGTTTACTCATACTAGAGACTCTGATCGTTCCTTGGATTATTATTTGGCACAAAGTCTGAACATAAAACACAATTTTAATAAGGAAACCAAACAAGCAGGCTATGACTTCCTTTCGTTGTTTCTTGCTCGAAACCCAGAACTTAGTATTCGTCAATCTGAAGGAGTATCAATCGCGAGAGCTAAAGGGCTAAATAAAAGAGTTGTTAATGATTATTTTAAGCTGTTAGGGGTTGTTTTGAAGGAACACGGACTCATTGACGAACCTGGAAATGTATTTACTATGGACGAAACAGGTTTACAATTAAATAACAAGCCTGGTAAAGTTGTGCAATCAAAGGTACCAAGAATGTGACACCTGTTACTTCTGGAGAAAAAGCTGAAACAATTTCAGTATTAACCTGTGTAAGTCGGGAGGGAACGTTCTTGCGACCTTTTCCTATAATGAAAGGAAAAAATTTGAAATGAATTTTGTGATGGTATGCCACCTAGCGCTGAAGTGAGAATGTCGCAAAAGTCTGTCTATGTTAATACTGAACTATTTTTCGATTAGTTGAAAAATCATTTCACCCCAAGAAAACCAGGTGGAAACGTTCTTCTCCTTCTTGACGGCCATACATCGCATACTAGTTGCATTGAAATGCTGGAGTTTGGAGAAAAGAATGATATCATTTTAATGAGTATTTCTCCACATACGAGTCACTGGCTACAGCCATTAGACCGTGCTTTCTTCAAATCTTTAAAGAGTAACTACTACTCTGCCTGCAACAGTTATATGACGAATAATCCCTCTAGGAAGATTACTCGACTACAGTTTGGTATGTTACTAAGCTCTTCTTGGGGAAAGTCAGCAAGCGTTGATAATGGTGTTAGTGGTTTTAGAACATGTGGAGTAATTCTTTTTGAACCTAAAGGAATACCAGACTATGCTTTTCTATCAGAAACCACTGACTCTACAGAAGTTATTCGCTGTGAAAGTGTCCAGGCGACTGCAACCCTTCAATCTAATGAGTATTCGGTGAACAATGTGTCAGCAAATGATCAACCAGCTAAAACTAGGCCTAGCCACGAGTTAAATGAATTACTTGCTATTGCTGACCATAGTTCAAGGAGTGATATGGAACTGCTGTAGTGCCTGAATCGTCATAAGAAAACAATAAATTGCCGGAAAAAGACATACTCTCAAAGTTATTGGACAAAATACACCCAGTGTCTTGTACCAGTAAAGTACTGACACTAAAGAGAAGAGCGCAAACTGTATCGACAGTTGTAAGTTCGCCAGAAAACATTCAATCTTTAAAGAAGAAAAGAGTTAAAAGATAGAAAAGAAGAAGAAAGAACTAGAGAAAAATAATCAATAAGAACAAAAAACAAATGAAGATTGTTAAAAAAAAAGAAACTTCAAAAAAAGAAAGAATTTACATCTTCTTCTGAATCAGAAGATATTGATATTGACGAAATTTGTATGTAACGACAAGCTTGATGAAAGCGACAGGTAAGAAAATGAGTGTGTTTACTGTGGGGAGAACTACAATGAAACAAGAAAAGTAGACGATTGGATTAAGTGTATAACATGCTCCCGTTGGACTCATGAAGGCTGCACACAATTTAAATCCTATCTGATCACTGTGGAAACCGGGAATAGAAAAAAAATGTTTTAATGCAATATTATAAAACCAAGAAATCCACAAATAAACTTAATAAATAGGTACAATAATTTCTTTTGTTAAACATATTTTTTAAATACCATGTAGACATACTGTAAATAAAGTTTGTCAGGTTGCGTTGACGCACCCTGTATGTAGGATGTTATAATGACGTGTATTACGTGTTTTGAGTGCGAGTGTATTGAGTTTGAACAAAAAAAAAATTTTTTTTTGTGTATGCATAATGTATGTGGGTGGATGTTACGCCACTGGAAATTTAGGAGAAATATAATTCAGTATGTAGATACGTGTATTTGAATGTTATAAAGACATTAGTGTTGGAATAATTAGATTCTGATGAATGTAAATGTGAAAAGAAATTTGTCGATGGGACGATAATGCTTGCCACTGTATTGCTACTGTTTTGCTGCTGTAAGAAATGGAATGTTTGAAGATGATGAGTAATCTTGGTCAGAAAATGTGAAAAATAAGTGTAAAATGTTTTAGAAAATATGTAGAAAAAGATTAGGTGTGTTTAAGTGTTAATTTCCGAAGGGTTTTGTAATGTTGTGCAATTGTTTTGAGAATACGTGTATGTATATGGGATTCGAGACCTTAGACGGTACTTATTTTTGCAAATGTTGCGGAAGCAGATCGAGCGCAGGTTGGAGATAACTGTTGAAAGTTGCGTAATGGTCCAGAGTGGCTACTGAATGAATGTAGTGACGAAGAATGATTTCTTCATGAAGTAATTGTAAAATTTGTAAGTAAAAACAAATATGGCGATGTATTGTAATTACACGCGTGCTTGTATAGAGAGTAGCATCTATTGGAACTATGAAATTTTGAATGAATACTATTGGAGAATATAACGCGGAAGGAAGACATGTTGAAAGATGGATGACTGAAGGTATAAATAGGAAAGTCAGGGATTGACGGGAGCTTTTTCGTTTTTGGCTGTTGCTCATGGTGAATGTTGGGGGAGACGCGCGCGAGGTAGTGTGGTTTAGAATGGGTTAAGTCGGAGTTGTATTTGTGAATAATAGTGAAGGCAGTCATTGTTTAAACAACTGCGTTACCCGAAAGGGGATGAATCGTATAAGACATTCATAAATAAAACTATTAATTAAATTGAGGTTGAAGATAAAATTAGTTTGTTTATTTTCAAGAAAGTAAAAAGTGCATAAGCAGATTTATAAAAAGTTAACAGTTGTTATGTTAAAGTGTCAAGTGCAGCGCGTGTTCTTGTACCGATATTGAGTTAAAATTATTTATGGGACCACCTTTAAGTAAACGAAATTTTCGTAATAAATTAAGCCAATGTTAAGGTAATTTTTATGTGAGATTAAAAGTTTATTTGTGTAAGGAAGGACTAAGCTTTCCTAAAGGTTGCTAGAAATTTTAAGAGGCAACCAAACTTGTACAGATTATTATTATTACGTGTTATTGGACTATTTGTGAGTACAGAAAGGAATAAGTGTTTGTGAAATTGTGAAGCACTGGTTATGTGCGTTCATGCGATTTAAGGATTACAAATGGACTACAAAGAATTGATTTACGGAAGAAAGAAGAAAGAAAAGCGTAGGATTAATGGACAATTTTAAGTAAGGAATATATTTAGGTACTTTGAAAATTTAGTAAAGTACGATTATCTCTTTGTTTAGTTCATTTGTGTAATGTTGATTAAATATTAATTAGTTTAGAAGCGAAAGATAATCGTTCTCGAGTTATGTGGTTTTGATTGGTTGTTTTAGTATTAAGAATTTTGCAGAAATTGGTAGTGACGTGTGGTTTTGATTTTCAACCACGCTGTATATGTAAATATATTTGTGCTTGTCATTTGTTTATTATTTTATGCAGGACAATATATATTTATCGTTAATTTTTTTTATTCTGTTGTTTATTCAGCCAGGTATGAAATATATTTGTGACGATTACTTAATTAGTGACCTAGTAGTTTTTGACAAGTTAAAATGTAAACTTTGCATTTTTTTGGATTTTTAAGATTAAGGAACAACCTGAAATTTTATATTTGCCAGGTTGATTGCAAAATTTTCATGTTAGTTTCATTAGCGCAATGCATAATTAACGGATCAGCTGTTAGTTTAAATTTCATTAAGTATAACAAAAAGTTGGAGTTTTGAAACCTTAAATTTTTACGAATGTCAATACGATTCAGAAGTGTTATAAAAAGTAAATTAAATTTAAAAGATATCGTTCATGTTAGGAATTTTAAAAATTAATTACCGATCATTGAATGAAGAATAGTTTATTCATTAATAAGTAGAAAATATAACTGTTGGTTACGTGAATGAATTTGAGTGATAAATTTTATTTTGGAAGTTTTGGTATACGAGGTGTATTCAAAAAGTTTTTAATAACCTGGGTAGTACTAAATATATTGGAGTTTGAGTTGAATTGTTTGGGACGAGTGTTTGGTTTAGAACCCTCGTGTGAGAGTTTATTGAGTAAGCACAATCCTACTTTCCACAATCAAGTAGGGTTAATTAACATCCAGCTTAAGACAATTATTTTAGCAAAGTTTCGATTGTGGTGGCGCCTAGAGACATATTTTCCCGGACTGAGCTGTTTGAATTTAGGTGTAAGGTGTTTGAGCATATTAATCATTCATTTTACTTATTATTTCGACCACGCCCATCTCCCTGTTAGCTGGCTTGGCAACCCGCTTACATTAGTAAGCATACACGACGCCTAGTGCGATTTGGACGTGTAACAAGTTGCGTTTAATATTATGCTTTGTTTTCTTAATTTAGCTTAATTTCGTGTAGAAGGTCAGTGGTCCATCTATCCCTTGGGAGTGATCCATCTACCCCGTATGCCATGGGGATAGATGGACCATGTAACAGTTTAAAAAATTTTTGGCTTTTACATTTTCGTTGTATGGATAGAAAAGGTGAACATTATTATTTCATAATATGTAGTGATGGTTAAATACATTTTTTATGCTTTTATCTTGAACCAGTTCGGAAAAAAATGATTTCAATGTGGTCCAACTATCCCAGACCCTATTATCTGATAGCGATGCAGTCTCCATAGTTAGGCCTACAATAGTCTGCTGGTTACTAATCTTTAGCTTTAAGACAGACGCTGAAGACCCTGAATGGGTTTGGTAGTTCGGTAATAGGGCGCGTTGTGTTCATGTTACATAGGTGAATGTATCGTAAAAATTTAGTTCGTAAGTTTTCCGTAGTAATGACTGAAATTTTTTTTCGCCCATCATGCTTTCCTTTGTGTCTTATATCGTACAGACGTCCCATGAAGAACGGTAAAGACATTTTTCGGCAACATTTTAGGTTAGATATTTTCAGGTCTATTTTGCAACGTAAATTTTTACCTCTGCTGTTTATAATTTTAGATATAAGGAGTCATAATATATTGTTTTTTATTATAGATTAGTCATGTCCTATACTTAAACTACTTAGTGATGTCACTGATTTAGTCATTTTATGTTACTTCGTGTTTTATGAAACAATGTATATCTGAATAGTACAGAAATAAAAGACGTTGATTTGTATCTGTCTTACTAAATAAACTAGTAACCACTTTTTTGTATTTATTCGATCGGGAACGTATTCAGCATCCTAAAAAATATATAAAATGACATCTCACATGCCCATGCTGTGAATTTTCAATTCGTATCAAAAATGGCGTCCTTTTTCCAAAATGGCCACTCGCACAGACTATCACCCAAGTTTTTTTCAGTCACTACACTACTACCAACAATATCCAAATGGGTGAATCGCTGGTAAATGAATGACATACAAAAGTATGCTCAGGTAATGGACTGTGTATATATTGCTTATAGCCTGCATTGCTTGTATATATATATATATATATATTGCGTGACATGAGCTAAATTTTTTTCATATTTTCAGCGCATATGACACATTCTATGATGTATAAGTTGTGTAAAATCAAGTTCAGGTCAATATGCAACAAGAATACCCTATTTGTAAGTCCCAGCACAAATAAACGCACATTTTTCATAGATCCGCTGCTCCCCCTAATTTCTGGTGCTGATTACGCCACTGGTAACCACTTTCCAGTGTTCATACTATGGGTAACGTCTTCAGCACCATTAAAAATATATAAAATAACAGCTTACATGCCTACCTGATGCATTTTCAAAATTTACTATATATTGAGATACTGAAACTAAAGATGCCGTCGGTTCTCCAAAATGGCCACTTTCTGAGACTGACACCCAAGTTTTTTACCATCACTAGACCATTACCAACAACCTCCAATTGGGTGATTCTCTGGTAAATGAGTGATATACAGAAGTATTCTCAGCTGTTGTATTATGATATGTTTGGTTCAACTTTAGTACAAAGAAAGAATGTACTCGTAAAACTGTGAAAAGTTGGTACATAAACAGCTATTAATTGCTGTAAATAAATAGTAAATTAGGGCAACTGATATATTTATAATGCGCCACTTTTCTATAATTTTTAAAATCAAAACATTGACAAAAAGTAATTCTGACTGTAGGTTAAGAACCACCAACTTTGCAGCATTAAATAAGAAAATTATATGTTAATAGTGCATACTGTTCTATAAGACAAACGTGCAAACTATAGCTAAATAAGTAAAGCAAAAGAGAAAAAAGAAAAGAAAGATACCGTTATCTTGCTCACTGTTAGATATCCGGACAATGACATCCTCATAACCAGTTGTACCATCAACTCCTTTGGCCATACATCGATAAGTACCTCCATCTTCCTCTTGCAGGGAATTTATGATTAGCGTCGTCCTTTTCCTGTAAACGAAATGCTATGTATATAATGTGCTGTATTCAAACATTATCACTACTTATAATTTAATTTAATTAAGAATCCAAAAATACACTTTTGGCAAATATATAAAATGTAAAATAATGAGCACTATGACCGTTGGGTCACTAAACGTTCATGTCTTTTTTTTAACCAAATCCAAAATGCTTGGCCCCAGTGTTTAATGGTCGTGCCAAAAAAGCTTAGGAATTGCATGAGTGGTCACAAATTATCCATTTTATGATGAACTATTTGTAATTTATGAACCAATGTTATTGATACTTTCTTACATGTACATGAACTGATGCCAAATTAAAAAAAAAAGTTGCATTAATATTTTCAAGAAGTAAGGGTCAAACGTACTTACTTGTCTCCTTCACCATCGCTGCTTGTAAAAATATAATAATTAAAATAATACATTTCTATTCCGATACTAGACATAATTTTTCTTATTATACGCTTGTTAGCTGAGTCTTTTCTGGTTAAGTTCCACGCTACACTACGTTATTAAGTGGAAAAAGTCGAAAATTGGAGCGGGAAGGAAAATGTATGTTTGACCGATTAAGTAACGTTCCGTATGCCAATATTTGATTACAACAAAGCAAATCTTACTTGTGCGAGAAGGTAGACTATTAATTATTGAAAAATAATTTTTACTATTTCAACATGACGCGCTCCACTACATAATAGTAGTGACGTAAAACAGATTATGAAACTAGGAGATGATGGATTGGTCTGTAGATAAGCGACGTTGCTAAATTTAACACGATCAAACTTTATTCTTTGACGCTTTTTTCATTATAAAGTATACGAAAAAAGGTAATGACTACGGAAGCCATGCTTAAAGGCAATACACGTGGTTTATGTATTACGTTACTATTAAAGCAGTTTAGCTCTCATTTCCAAGAGATTGTTGTAAAATTCGGTCTCAACATGTTATTTCCTTACTATATTATTAAATACATTATGTAATTGTTGGTCTATTTAAGTTATAAATCTTACTTCAGACCCAAATCGCATTATGTAAATAGTATGTTAACTTTTCGTCAAAGGACTCCCATCCTGTGTGTAAGAACGTCACTTGAATGGATTGTGGTCGCTATATGCATCATATATGCGGTAGTTGGCGAGAAGTAGGGGAAGTGGTTGAATTATCAACCAATATTCACTTAGCGTGAGGAGATTGCGGACCACGTGTCTCGCGAATTGTAGTTTTTTTGCAAGTTCCCGTGATAATACGAAAATTGGTGAGTTTATGAAGAAATGTATGATAAATACAATGAAAAAATTACTGTATCTCTAGCATTTTCGGCTTAGATGTTATAGTAATTCAACTTTATCATAACCAAAAATCTAGTGTCGCACATGTACATTGTATGAAAATTCAGTGCACTCTTTCGTTATAGGGCCGTAATGAATCGGAAATTTTCACTAATCGACTTGGAGTCTATGGGCACCGACCAATTTTATGCTACTATAGACACTATAATTGACGAACAAGCTGTAGATTCGGATATTGGAGGTGATTCTGACGCAGATGATGACTTTCCAAATTGCGACCGATCAACCAGCACCACACACAAGCGTGCTAGACGATCTGATGTTGAAGATGTATTCGATTTCGAAGACTCAGGTGACTCTATCGCTGATCAGTTTCCCACCAAATCAACAAAATCAAGTAGAATCTGATTACGAAGATGACGAACCTCTAAACAATTTAGTACAGTACAAAAGTGATTTCACCTACAATTGGACAAACATTCCATTCGCAAATGAATATCAAACGTCCTCATTTACTGAAGATTTTGGTCCAAAGTTCACTACTGACACAGATTCTCCGCTAGATATCTTCATTACTTTGTTGAATGTTGATCCTCATGGGTCTTGTCCCCTTGCCCAGTATTCGAGTTTACTGGTCAACAGATGTAAAGTTTCATAAAGCCAGAATTGCAGATGTTATTTATGCCATTGAAGAGATTTTTGAAAATATAGCGCTCCTTGCACCTAAATGATAATTCAAAATATTTATCAGCGGATGAAAGTATGGTTGCATTCAAAGGAAGAACTAGCCTCAAGCAATATATGCCACTGAAACTAAAAAAGAGGGGTTTTAAAGTCTAGGATGCAGCTTGTGCTAAGACGGGATATCTTCTGCAATATTACATATATGAAGGCAAAAAAGATAGGTGAACGACTTGTTCTTGAACTTACAACGCCATTCCAAGGAAAAAATTATTGCATTTTCTTCGATAACTTTTTCACGAGCTTCTGGAAAAGTCTTTATATGGGTGTGGAACTATCCGTACGAATAGAAAGAATTTTTGAAAAATGGTCTTGCCGATTATAAGAGACTGGCTTCCGGACAATATGATTGTGTGAATTGTCGTGATATTTCAGTTGCAAAATGAAGAGACCGGGGAAAGAAATGCGTTGTTGTTGCAAGTACAACATTACCGAAACTTCAACAGTTTTGCGTCTGAACAAAGATTTTGAAAGGATTTCAGTAAGACGTCCCTTATCTATAGCTGATTATAATGAGAGTATGGGGGGCGTAGGTTCGAACAGCTCCATGCCTGCTATAATATAGCGTGGAAATCACGACGGTGGTGGATGAAACTATTTTACCATTTCTTAGAATATGCAATCGTTAATTCATATATATTCCACAAAACTGCGTCAATGAAGATAAACCGAAAACCTAAATCTCATCTTACATTCAGAAGTATATTAGTGAATCAACCTCTAGATAAATATTCTGGCCACAAGTAGACATCCTCATGGTTGATCATTGGCAAAATAAGATGAAGACCGATGGGCATGCAATCCCCGTTGAAAATACGGTCAGACTGTCAAATATTGGTGATCATTTACCTCACTTGTCTACTTCTCGCAGGTGCGCTAGATGTAGCACAGCGAAAAAGCCAAAAAGGTCAAGTGTACAATGTTTTAAGTGCAAGATTGCCCTATGCATTGGATGTTTTGCGTCTTCTCACATGTCTAATGAAGTTCAGGTGCTAGATGGATACTGGTTGATTTATCGATCAGGCGGAAAATCCGGAAATTTTAATTTTTTATAAAACTCGAAATGTCTAGAATCTTCTTATGTAACAATATTCCACTAAATTGTGTGTTTTTTTGTTTGTCGTTATTTGCCCTATAAAGGGTTAATTTATGTTTTTATTTTTTGTAAAGATTCGAAATTCTTCACGCCTGGTACCAGATTGATTATTTATTAATTAATCATATCCCTTATTATCCTTCACAAATTAGGAGATATAATCTATTTTATCCCCACTGCCGTTATTACTAAAGCCGTTTAAAGCCTTTTCACGCTTACAAGATTGGGGTTTTCTTAGAGTCGCTTCCCCCTGCACCGCCAGAACTTTCCTGACCCGTTCCCGACCAGAATACGCTGTGAGGCCGATATCGCCCACATATCAGTTTTAAAGCAACACCTACGCAAACGGAAGCGTGATTGCAGGGATGTAAGTCTAGCGCCTTTTCTTAACATCGTTGGAAGGACAGGAAGTAAGCCTAGTTCATCGAGACACATTCCCAAAGTTCGCTAGTGGACAAGGGCAAACATCTCGTTCCTTCTACCAAACTTCGGGTGTGTGTGTGTGTGTTGATGAACTCAGCTTACTTTCGACGATGCTAAAAAACGGCACCAGGCTTATATCCTTACAATCAAGCCTCCGCTTGTTTATTTTAGATAAAAACTTGTGTGGACGATAGAAAGAATATATGTCGGCAGTGGAAAGTCGCAGTTTTATGCAAATTCAGTGGTGGGCGGCTGTAGCTATCGGTAACATAAATCTCATTGTTTGCTGTTCTCGGGAGCTCTGTTACAGAAAAGCCTTTTCGACGGTTTCTACTTACAATAGCGGGGATAAACTTAATTATTGCTTATTTCTGGTCTAGACAATTAACAAATATTTCCTCCCCTCGGATTGAAGGAGGTAGATTCTTTTGCAGTTTCTTTGGTCACGTTTACTTAGAGCGCGGTATCTCAGTTGCGTTGGGGATGGCATTAATCCGGAGGCGACTGGTGGTTGGGGAGGTTGCTCCTCAGTTTCCATTGGAGCAGTTGGGGGCGATAAGTCGTCATTACGCCGATATTTAATAAATCGCTCCGGGCTTACTTCCCTGCAATCATGCTTCGGTTTGTGTATTGTGTGGTGTAGGTATTGCAATATGAAAATGAATGAAGCGTCTATTTATTAGAAAATGCATACTGGGGTACTCAGCGATTTGTTTGGTGTCATTAGATTGTAGTATCTCGGACAATTGGAGTTTTTTTATTAAGATAAATGATGTACATTTGGAATGTAAATCGCTTGGTGCCTTTCTCTAATAAATCGGATCGGGATTAAAATCTAATGACACCAATTAAATCGCTATGCATACCCCAACACGCATCTTATAATAAAACGCCGTTTCATTCTCGTTCGCATTTTAAACGACATTTACACTATACAATACTCAAATGGAAACGTGATTGTGAAGAAGTAAGCCCGGCGCCGTTCTTTAACATAGTCGGAAGGACGAGAAGTACGCCTAGTTTAACTCACACACCCGAAGTTCGCTAGAGAAACACGACAAACATCCCGTTTTGTTTGTGTGTCGGTGAACTAGGATTACTTTTCGTCCTTCTGGCGATGTTAAAAAACGGCGCCGAGCTTACTTCCTTGCAATCACTCTTCCGTTTGTGTATTTTATAGTGTAGGTATTGTTTAAAACCGGAAGAAGAGAAAGAATTTTAAATCCTTGCATTATTATATTGTGCAGTAAAATACCTTGCTGTAAGATACTCTTTTACACATCTTTAAATCCAACAATTTCTTCTTTACCTTTTTTCCGACCTTCTGGCTTATCTGTTTCATTACCGTCTTCTTCATTGTCATCTCCTTCAGTACGCTAGTCTTTGACGATCTTCTATATAATGCTTAAGCCTATTCTATACCACATTTTACACATCTACTTGTTAAGTTTGTTATCTACTTCAGCGTACTTCTAGAAGCAGGTTGGTTAGCATTTTCTACCCTATACTTTTCTGTCACCAGGTCCTTTAAAATCTGTAAGATTTCAGTAATACGTTTCTCCAGGAAGTATAATTATCGACTACACTATTTCTTGAACTACACTGTTGCACCACCCATCTGCTTCCCATTATTTTTGTGTGAATAGCTCACTTGTTATTTCATAACTGAGTGAGTGTGAGTGTGAGTGTAAGTGTGAGTGTGAGTGTGAGTGTCAGTGTGAGTATAAGTGTGTGTGTGAGTGTGAGTGTGAGTGTGAGTGTGAGTATGAGTGTGAGTGAGTGTGAGTGTGAGTGTGAGTATGAGTGTGAGTGTGAGTGTGAGTGTGTGCGTGCCTGATTACGTGCGTGTGCGCGTGTGTGCGTATGTGCGGTGTATTGTGTTTGGTGTGTTTGGTGTGTGTGTGTGTGTGTAGTGTGTGTTTGTGGTACCGTGTGCGTGTGCGTGCGGGGGTGCGTGTGGGTGTGGGTTGTGGGCGTGGGTGTGTGTCGGTGCGTCTGCGATCGTACGTTTGTGGATGTATGCAAGTACACACGGTAATTTCAGAGCAAAACGTATGCACTTAAAATGTATCTAAACTTGGTTTCATTTCTCATGGAGCCGATTAGGTTTTGGGCGAGATCCAGTTGCGGAGGAAGGAGTTGATTAGGGGCGGTGTTTGTTTTATCAAATATGTGAAATATTTTTTAACTTTTGACTAGAGTTTAAGTAACATGCGTAAATTACCTGCCCATGATTGCATCTAATTCCATAAAATGATTGAAATTCTTTTTGGCAGAAGATTGCCAATTATTTACACCTTCTTTGCAGTTTCACACATGTATTTCTGCACTGTATCAGCTAGAATTTTGTCATTTGAGTTACAATGATTTTTTTGTTTCAAATATCCTATAGAAATACTTGGAATAAATTTGTCAATCGTTTAAAATCTCGAAATTTTTAAGAATTTCAAACTGTATAATAGGCGAGTTGTAAATATTATCTTAATTTACGTTTTTCACACCCAGACTGTTACTTTCCAAACGGCGGAAATACGTCTACGGTTTATAAAATAATGACATTATATGTCGGAGGATAATTATACAAAAAAATAGATTATTTAATTTTTTTTTTATTTCCACTTTGTAGGTTGTAAGATCGTGTGTTTGCTCGCACCAGATATTTTAAACTGAATCTCATAATTTGCATAAGTTAAAACACACCTGATTACGGCCCTTTCAGTTGTGCTTTAATACAGATTATGAAAGAAATTAACCATATGAATTTGCTGCGTGCGCTAGAGTAAATGGTTGGAAAGAGATGAACGTTTTTTTTTAATTTAATAAATATTTGTACTTACAAATGTAAAAACGTTATAATTTGAATATAATAAGTCGAAATATTTTATGCTTTAGTTTTCATTTACCCGTTTTTTAACAAATCGACTTAAATAAGAGTGACTCAATTTTTATTTTAAGTTAAAGTTCATCTTCAAGTTTCAAGTTAAATTTAATTAAGATGATTTAATTTTGATTTTGGATACTTTTAAAAATTAGACGCTGTATATTAAAGTTCATTGGTAAGTTGCAAATTATTGTGAAATTAATAAGTTGAAAAAAACATGGATCGGGGTCATTGTATATGCAAATTATTTTCAACTTTAGCAAATGTGAAAAACAAATCAGATGGATATATTGTTATCTGCAGCAGAGCGGTTGAGTAACATTCTAATAATCTCAACGGTTAGCTACAGCCACGATGCAGTTCTCGGTAGTCGAGGCTCAGCGGTTAAAACTTCAATCAATTAATTTTTTTAATGTAACCGAGTTGTGGTTTTGAAATAATTCTCATTATGTTATTGACATTATACCGAAGAGAATAGTGTGTTTCATGGTAGTGTGACGGTACTTCCTGAGAATATTAAGTTTACTAAATAAGTGCTAGCCTTTGCAAAAATAAAATTTTGAAAATAAGTTTCTGTACAGCGCTAAGAAAGGCTAAATTTGTACAATGCTAAAATTTCATGCGTTTTTAGTGAGTGATTTCGTTAAAGTTGAGTGTGACGCAGCGAACGTTAAGAATAGTAATTAACAAATTTTCTGTTACAACTAACACGTGCAATTAAATAGGCTTCAATTTGATACCAATCCAATTCACATCCGTTAAGTGGTTCTTTTTTTCTTAAGCTTCAAATGGCACCGACAGTATATATATATATATATATATATATATATATATATATATATATATATATATATATATATATATATATATATATATAATCATATCTTTCTGGATCAGGTTAATCTAGGTAATTAGATAATTAATCAAAAGCCCTCGCTGGGACAGAAAGACTAATCGTTAGTTATTTCTATTAAACCGCAGATGAAAATGGAAGTTGTCTTTAAAAACAATGGAAAATTTATATTCTTTAACCTCACTTCGTGGAATTCCATAATTAATAGCACTAATGTTCCAAATATAATTCCACATTCCATATTTATTTCTCAACTCGTTTCAATACAACATCCATCATTATCAAGAGAAATAATAAGTAGTTATGGTAACAAATCATTAAGGTAAAACAGTAAAGTTGATGTACATTATAATTCTATATTTGAAATGTCTCTTAACGGTGAGTCTATAAGATCAATCTGTTCGTACATTAAAGATACATTCTGTTTAGGATTATAAAGTTCGAATCCTACCAAAAAGTTTGTGTTCTTTGTGTTTATTCCAATATCGAGTGTACACAGAATTATAGGATTTGCAAATGCCCGACTTCACAACGTCGGTAGTTTGTAGTGTGTAGATTATATATGAAATGTAACCGTTTGCTTGTGCTATTTGTTTAAGTATTTGTATTAAGTATTTGGTTAACTATTCCATTGATGGTATGAATCGTTTGGAATTGTAATGGCTCTGTTTTCTGTAATCTAAATGTTATGTTAGGATGTAAACTGTTAATGTTAATTAACAACACAAAAAAATCTGACGGCTTCTCAAAACATGCTAAAACATCAACATAACGAAACCACAATACATTCTTGTTAATTAATTTGAAATTCAATAATCTTATTATTTAATGTGAAATAATTTGATTAACACACAACGAGTAATTGAATTAACTAGCTTCTTGTAAGTGATTCAACATTAGTATTAAATTAAAAATTATTTAATAAACGTATACATTCTTGACGGGGTATTTTAGAAAGCATACTAGTAACATCAAAACTTACAAGTTTATTATGTAGTGGTAATTTTATATTTTGTAATTTATTTATTAGTTCTGAAGATTTCTTAATGGAATGTTTTGAACTGTACTTGAAAGTAGGCTTCAATGTAAGAAACTACTAATTGGGCATATTTATTGTGTGGATTTTTATGCAACTATACAGGTTTGGAATTTATGGGTTCTTGTTTAACATTTGCTGTTTCTCTTAATCTGTAAAGCTGTTAATGCAGCTTTGCAAACTTTGTTTCACATCTTGAAATTTCGTTGTAGAATCTCCATTTAAAATTTCTAAGCTAATAAAATCATTATCCCCATTCATAATTACTACGGTGTTACTTTTTGAATTTTGCTATAATGGTTATAATCATTTTTAGATGCGTTACCATTGAACTGTTAGCGAATATAGGAAAGGGGCAATACTTAAAACCTTTGTTAAGGAATTCTAATTCTTTATTACTAAATTGAGCATTTCACAAGGTGGTCTTATTTATGTTTGTTCTGTGTCGATGATGTTGTTTTTGGATAGATTTATTTGTGTGATGTATTTTTTATGTTTGGTGTAACTGATATTCTGTCTAACGTTTTTGCCAAACATCAAATTTAATATTATGTACTTTATATAAAATTAAGCAAATATGCAGGTTATCTCTAGTTCGAAACAATTTTGTAGCTTCTACTTTAAACCATCTTCTTTGAGCATTCCTAATCATCTTCTCAGTTATCGAATTTTTAGTTCAGAAAATACGTTAACGTAAGTAGGTTTCTTTAAACTTTCTATGTTTGCATCGTACATTTTGCCTTGCTGTTCGATGTTTAACCATAAGTTTCTTCGTCCTTCTAACGAAGATCCTTTGGTTAAATTCATATTCTGTAGCCCTACTTCGCGGAATTCCATAATTAATAGCACTAATGTTTTAAATATAATTCCACAAAGTTTTGTATAAAATATTTATATCAAATTAATGTTTCTGATAAGATTGTATTTTGGTTTCGCTGCGTTGATGATATTTTAGCACGTTCTGATTGTTCATAAGATTTTATTGAAGAGTTCTTAATTAGTGTTAACAATTTACGTAACATAAAATTTACACTAGGGAAAGAACAAAATAGAGCCATTAATTTTCTAAATTTAAAGATAAAAATTAATACAAAAAACAAGTTTGAGTTTTTGCAATTCCAAACGATTCATGTTATAGATTGTTGGTTTTTACTTTTGGTACTAACAATTAACATTTAAAATGAACAAGACGCAGTTATTTATATTTGTTTTTACTTCCATTTTGATTCTTTAATAGACATATTAAGAAATGCGACGTCATCATCTCCGATGTTATTACAGCCATTAATTCACGGAACATTTTACGAAAATATTTAGGTTGGCAAAGCTTGAGAGGGAATTGTGTTATGCACATCACTCTTACAAAATGTGTCAAACGCAGGATGCGCCCGGTGGAAAACTTTAATGTGAGCAAATTCGCGACCGTATTTTTATCAATTTCACGTATTTTAGGGGGCATAGGTACCATCACGCTCAAAAAATCCTGGTACAGCAACATTTTGGCTGTGTGCATTTCGTTTGACGGCACATAATCAATTGCGTTAGCAGGCTATGACCATGAAATATTAAAACTTTCAACGCCATGCCACGCCTTACAGAAATGCAAAAGGCAATAATAAACGCTCGTTTGAGAGATACACCTAAATTTATTATATACAACGTGTCCCAGATAACATTTCCAGCATGGGGATCTCGCTTATTATAAAAGATACAGATTTGGTTAAATTAGATGAATTACTCCTAAGGATTAGTGAAATTATAGGACACTCTCCAATTTCCAAATTTCCATGTATTTTAAGACTTATGGCAAGAAAAAGAAAAATGTCAAATTTATTTTTCTTGTAATATCTTTTTTGTTATATTAGACGTATAAATTTTATTTGCACTTTCTTAAGATATTTTTTATGCAGAATTTAAATATCAATTTGGATTTTTATTTGCACTTTCTATTTTTTAGTTTCAACCCCTAAATTAAATTTTTCTTATGGAACGACAAGTCGGCTTTGAAATAATTGATCGTGTTTTTTATCCTCTTTACAATAATATAGCACATGTACTATCTATTTTTAAAAACAACAAAGAAAATTAAAAAAAAAATGTATTTTAATAAAGACTCTAACAATAAGTAGGCCGTGAAACATGAGAAAACGACAAATAATAGATAACAAGAGTTAAGCAGGTAATAGTATTGGAGATAATTATCCAATTATAAAAGATGTTCAAACAATTGACCATTCCGTTCTAAACATAATTGTGCCCTGCGTAGTGTAGACGTAATTGCTCTGCGTAGTTTTTGGCGTTTAATGCTACCAAATGCTGCAAAAATAGCTTCACGAAGATCTTCGGCATTCTCAAATGTTTGCACGTACACTCGATTTTTTACGTAGCCCCAAAGGAAAAAGTCCAAGGGCGTTAAGTCTGGAGATCTAGGTGGCCATAAAATCGCCCCTCGATTACCAATCCATGAATTTGGAAATCGATTATTAAGATATTCGCTGATGATGTTTGAATTGTGGGGTGGGGCGCCATCTTGTTGGAAGCAGATATTAATATTCTAAATCAGTGGTAAATCATCAAGTTTATTTTCTAAATCAGTTTGTAGTAAATTCAAATACCTTTCACTATTTAATGTTTCGTTAAAAAATATGGGCCCAATAAGTTTAGCGCCTAAAATGCCACACCAGACGTTAAAACCAAATCTCACTTGATGCCGACTTTCCTTAACAACGTGAGGAGTCCCAAAAGTGAACATTGTGTCGATTGAAAAGGCCATTATTTGTAAATCTGCTTTCGTCAGATCACAAAATCGTAGCTGGAAAATTATCGTTATTCTCACATTGATTAACATACCATTGGCAAAATTGTAATCTTCTCCCCTGATCTCCATCTCTAAGTCCCTGCAGAATGGTGTTCTTATACGGATGATACCTGTGACGTTTTAAAATTCTTTGTGATGTAGTTTTCGAAATACCAGTGTTATGTTCAATTTCTCTAACAGATGTTGAAGGATTTTCAATAACTGATTGTAATACATTTAGTTCTGCATCTTCATTCCGTAATTTCGGATTTCTAGTAGGTTTTGAAAATGAACCATATTCTTTTAAATTAATTACCAAATTTTTGTACGTACGAGCACTGGGCTGCCTTATTTCAGGATACAGCCTCAAGTACATCCGTTCAGCTTCTATACTGTTTTTATGAGACAAGATGTAACAATTCACAAAAATATTCTGGAACGAATAATTTTTAAGTGACATTAAATTCGATTGTGTTTTTATGTTTCACGGCCTGCTTATTGTTAGAGTCTTTAATAAAATATATTTTTTTAAATTTTCTTTGTTGTTTTTAAAAATAGATGGTACATGTGCTATATCATTGTAAAGAGGATAAAAAAACACAATCAATTATTTCAAAGCCGACTTGTCGTTCCATAAGAAAAATTTAATTTAGGGGTTGAAACTAAAAAATAGAAAGTGCAAATAAAAATCCAAATTGATATTTAAATTCTGCATAAAAAATATCTTAAGAAAGTGCAAATAAAATTTATATGTTTAATATAACAAAAAAGATATTACAAGAAAAAGAAATTTGACATTTTTCTTTTTCTTGCCATAAGCCTTAAAATACATGGAAATTTGGAAATTGGAGAGTGTCCTATAATTTCACTAATCCTTAGGAGTAATTCATCTAATTTAACCAAATCTGTATCTTTTATAATAAGCGAGATCCCCATGCTGGAAATGTTATCTGGGACACGTTGTATAAGGGACCGCCATAAAGTTGGACACATATGGGAAAAATTTTTATTACTGAAATTTCCGAAAAACTCTGTTAGCGGTTCGTTTCTGCGTGTCTGATAACCAAAAAATCCATGTAACATTTGTTATGTGACCATAGATTTGGCGGGAATTTTTAAAAATGTTAACTGTGATGCCGAAAAATGGGTCAAATTGACAGGATATCGAAATAGTGTATTAAGAAAATGTATTTAGAATGCAACAAAGACCCCATATACCAATTTGATGAAAATTGGAGAGTTTACATTAGCATTCATGCTCTATCTAACCAAAATATTTTTAGTGATGCAGTTTTTCCGCTTCTACTAAAAAATTAAAAGCAACTTTGATAATTCAAACGGAACACCATGTATATTATTCTATTTTCTAATGCCCGGAATAAATCTAAATACATCTTGTGTATCAAGTCCTATACCTATCTTCAACCATTTACGAAATAATTGACAGACAATTTCGACACTTTGACAGGCTGTAAAACCTAAACCTTAAGAGATCAAGTAAAACGGTTTGCATATTCCAGTAGTAGCTGGGCACCATCCGCCATTTTGTTTTTTTTGTGAAGTCACTCTTGGGACACCTTTGGTCGCCGTTTTTTTTATATATATGCCCACGTGGGGGTCGTATATTTTTGACCTGAGAATAAAAAGATTTTATTTTTATTCGCCCCTGTTCTAAAAATTGTATTCTAATAATGGGGAAGAATTAATAGAGACATGTATAGATGACAAGTGTCTTCATAATAATACAAAGATGTTATTTAATCTATTACTAATATTTATTAGGGTTGTTTTGACTTTATCAAGGATATAAAAACCTAGTCCTTAAACGATTATATTCTATGCAATCTTTAAGATTGTATTTAAGCGCTAGCTCAAATTTTTTCAATATCAGAATAATGACATAGAAATTGTAACCTTCAACATTATACATATAAATGAGTAAGTAAGTTACATACCTAGGTTGTTTTACAAATTATGCTTTAAACGATTTTCACCTTGAGAACTTTAAATTATATGTATATTGATATGGTATGTCATACTTTCTTTAAAAAACAGTAAAATATATTCATAGCCATAAAGATTATAATACATACTAACTGCTTTTATTTATATAGATCAGGGTCGCAAGAAGGTGTTTCAGTAAATTATCGAAAACACCCTCAAATCTAGGTAATACATAATCTCCTATGTTAAATATTAGTGTGAAGACATTTTCCGCAGTAAAGACTTTTGGGATGGGTGCACTTCCCTTTATGTTCAAAATTAAGGGCAGCGTAATTTAACTTATCTGGATATTCACAGAGAACATCACTACCAGCATCAACTTTTCATCTTGAGCGATTATAATGAAATAGCTTATTAACAAGTAAAAACAGCTAATACCCCTGATACTGCATCATAATAATACTCATTCGGTTGTAATTATGCTTTCAAAAATACATACAGCGAATAATATACAATTTTTATTTGCCGCTATTATTATTATTATTATTATTATGGCGGTCTAATGATAATGATAAGCGTTGCGTTCAAATTTACCGCCGAGGGGCTATGACAACGGGGCGAAGCCCCAAAGGTAAGTTCGAAGACCTATTCCTGTCTTATAAGTTAGCATTAGAGCCCCACTTATCAGAAGACAAATTTTAATTTCCCGCCATAACCTGCAGAGACTTAAATACAAATTTAGATTTACCGTCAAGGGGTCCACCTTATTGGAATACAGATTCAGATTTACCACCTTAACCTACAGAGATTTAAATACAAATTAAGATTTTACACCTAGGTGTCGAAGCCCCGAGAGTAAGTTGCGAAGCCCTACGCCAAGGGGACAGGGGTCTAAGACCCGAGAGCAACTTGCGAGGCCTTATACCTACCTTACAAGCTAACATTAGGCTCGCTTATTAAACTACAAGTTCAATTTTCTCGCAATAAGTAATCAGAATATAAACACTTAAATACAAATTCAAATTTCCAGCCAAGGGACCATTGGGCTAAGACCCGAAAGCAAGTTGTGAAGCCCTATGTCTGTCTTACAAGTTAACATTATGTCTCCTTATTATAATACAAGTTCAAATTTACCCTCATACATGGCGCCACAAACAAATTCAAATTTTTGGCCGAGGGGGCGAGGGCCTGAGAATAAGTTGCTAAGGCCTACATCTGTCTTACAAATTAGGATTATAGTCGTTATTACAATACAAATCCATATTTCCAGCCATAACATGCAGAGACTTAAATACTTAGGCCCGTTATTATAATAGAAATTTTAATTTTCCGCCAAGGGTACCACTACAATATACGAATTTGCTCGTATTGTTAAAAAACAAACTTGATTGTTTGTGACGTCATCTAGTGGAGTATTTTTTAAAGTAGTGCATGTTTTCTGTAATGGAAGTTGATCGTAGCCCTACTTAGAAATGTATTTTTAAAACCAGATTTGCGACGCCGTCTAGTGATGTATTTTTAAACTAGAGAATAAAATTCAGCAAAGGCTGTTTCGACGACCCCACTCCAACCCTCCCCGAACTTAACCGAGATTGTAAGACAGGCGTAGGGCCTCGCAACTTGTTCTCGGGTCTTCGCCCCTTGTCGTGATCGGAACTTGTTCGTGGGCCTTCGCGTATTGTCGTGGTACCCGTGGTGGAAAATTTGAATTTGTATTATAATAAGGGGCCTAATGCTAACTTCTATGTTATGAATTTGTATTGTAATAAGGGGTATAATGCTAACTTGTAAGACAGATGTAGGGCTTAGCAACTTACTCTTAGGCCGTCGCCCTCGACCGAAAATTTGAATTTGTTTGTGGAGCCATCTATGAGGGGAAATATGAACTTGTATTATAATAAGGGAGTCTAATGCTAACTTGTAAGACAGGCATAGCGCTTCGCAGTTTAATTTCGGTCTTAGCCCCCTGGTCCCTTGGCGGGAAATTTGAATTTGAATTTGTATTAAGTGTTTATATTCTGATCTGTAGATAGGAATTAAAAGAAATGTAATAATAATTTTAATTACAATTATGCAATGTCTTTTATAATAAACGCATTACGAAAAATAAACCACATTGTAAAAACAAAAACATTTATCTACGGCAGAATGATATTTAAACTTCGTGTTAGATAGACATAAACACCAGCTTTAAAAAATACGAGGGTCATCCGCTTCTATCAATAATACGGTTTAATCGTTTTCATTCATATTTAATTTTTAGTCTTACGTTACCTGTAATAATTTTAATAACCATAAAATACATATTAACGTAAAAAGGCCAAGTCCATCTGCTTCTATTAATAATACGATTTAATCATTTTTCATACATATTTAATTTTTGGGCTAACACTACCTGTAATAATTTTAATAGACATGTTAACTTAAAAAATACCCAGTCCATCTGCTTCTATAAAATATTAATAATACGATTTAATAATTTTAATTCATACTTAATTTTTAGTCTTACAGCATCTATGCCTTACAAGACTAGGGCCTCTCATTACAATACAATTTTTATGACAGGGGCGAAGCCCGCGAACGGATTCTTGTCTTACAAGACTAGGTCTCCTTATTAGATTGCAACCCCTAATGCATAAATACATTTTTCGTATAGGTAAAAGGTAACAATCTGTAAATGGTATTAAAAGAAATGTAATAATAATTTTAATAACAATTATGCAATCTCCTTTGATAAAAACAACCCTAATAAATATTAATAACAGATTAAATCTTTTTATTCTCAGGTGAAAAACATACGATCCCCACGTGGATGAATAAAAAATGGCGACCAGAGATGTCCCAAGGGCAACGTCACAAAAAATTCAAAATGGCGGCGGAAGGTGCCCTTCTTCTACTTATGCCATTTGTCAAAAGTTTCAAAGAAGACTAGATCCCTATCAAATCATTTTTTTACAAGTTTTGCACGATTCTTATCCAGCTCATACCCGAAACTGAATTCTTCAGAAAAATGACAAATTTTAAATATTTTTTTCCCCGCTTTAACCAAAAATAAACAAATTATTCAGAATGAACATCAATTTGTCTTTCAAATTTCAAGTAAAATATTTTGCGTTTGATGACGTTGAGTCATAACTTAGAAGTCTTTGAGATTCGGACAGTGTTCTATCGGAACACTTTTGTTGCAAATGAACTGTAGAAGGGCCCACTGAGATTTTGTGGTTCTTATGCGGGACGTAATCATAAAATTTTCAAAGCTCGTTTCAAGTTCTTTTCAACGACATCAACACATTAAAATATTACTATTGATTTATGAGTTTCAACCCAAAAACCTCAAAACATTAATTGACGATTTTGGGTTGAAACTCATGAATCAGTAGTAATATTGTAATGTTGTTAATATCGTTGAAAAGGACTTGGAACGAGCTTTCAAATGAGGTATTACTTGCCATATAATCCCATTTAAAATTATTTTAGAAAAACTAATTTTAAAGAGGATCATATAGCAAGTAATATCTCATTCGAAAGCTCGTTCCAAGTCCTTTTCAACGACATCAACAACATTAAAATATTACTACTGATTTATGAGGTAATACTTGCCATATGATCCCATTTAAAATTATTTTACAAAATGGCAGCTGTACGCCATTTTTAATGATTACGTTATTGAATACCATCAAAAACTTTGTATATGTGCCTTTCCCAAAATGTTATTAATTTAAGTTGTATGGTTTACATATTAGGTTGGGGGCTATTAATTAAGAGTCTATTAAATACCCTGGATTTTTTAATAGAGCTAAAAAATCGTGAATCAACCTTCTACTATTGATTAAGTACAAGCACGATGTAAGGTCATGCAAAAATTATACATTTACGCCCAGAAATACTTAATCTTCTGAGTTAGCAAAAAAGACTGGATGAAAATAATCCTTTTTTTAATTTTTAACTCTCACAAAAACATTCAAGTGATTTTAAATACAAATAGATAATTCAATTCAGAGTAGGAAATCATATCACTTCGTATGAGTAAGTAAAATAGATTTTTAAGTACGAAAAGCTTAAGCCAACAATTTTTGGCAAACGTTACACTAATTTATAATATTAATATATAAAGTAAACGTTGCCTTGCCTTAAAAAATTATGAAAGCTTAAATACTTACTTCTTATAAGTGATCCGCGCCCGCTTATTAGGATGAAGATTATCTTTTAGCCACGAAACGTATGGTACAGGAAAACCCTTCACATTACATATTAATCGAAGTTTTTTCCCCGGCTTGAGGTCGTTCGTCCTATTAGCTTTAATCTTCGGCTTTTTCACTGGTTTCGGTACTGAAAACAAAAAGAACACAATAAATACATATATTTATAGTTTTATATTCATGTAATGGATTTAGCCTTTTGATGGAAAACACGATATCTGAGGTAAAACGCCGAATTCGCGGAATGTACTTTGAAAGTTACACGCGTCTAGAATATTAAATTTAAAAACAATGCATCGGAATCCGTTAATAGTTCAGACCAAATATGCAGCAATGTTGCCGAAATATGCATCAAGATGCAGTTAAGAATTCGAATGAGCGAGATTCGCTTAATTGTGGTATTTGCAACAATTACGGCGTTTAATTAGATCCCTGCGTTACGCCTCATTAGTAAGATGACTTAATTTTATATGTAACATTAAAGTCTCCCTCGTCAGAAAAAAAAAGACAAGGACAAATCATGAATTGAATGTATTATTAAAAGAATTTAAACAATTTCATTTACATAAAATAAGAACGTAAAGGGGAAAGTATTTAATAAGGATGAAGATTGCGGTGTTTCTTGATTGAAAAATGTATTTAACATAAATTCCAAAAAAAAAGGCACTTTGAAGGCTAGACTATGAATCGATTAATTGACTGATTGATTTAGAAGTGATCCTTTTTACTGCACTAATCCCGTTTTATATACATCAGCTTTAAAATGAGAATAAGGACTGTTATAAATAGGCACCTCAAGGATTTTTCAGGTGTGTTTACAAAATTAATATACGTAAATTTTCTTTTCTATGAAAAAATAGATAGAGTAGGCGTTTCTTTAAAACTTGCGCAATAAAAGCTCGTTTATGATTTGGAACAAGTTAAAACACAATAACATAAAAATAGTGTCAGTTGGTCCTTTTATTTTTATTTATTTTTAAAACAGCACGACCAACTTAAAAGTGATTACGTAAAGTTGTTAAAAAAATTTATAGCTTTCTTTTTCTAATTAAGTAGGTATACGTACACAGAAAATGATTAAACTAAAAAAAGATACGCACAAAAATTGTTGAATGAAATATTTTAAAATGTCCTCAAGGTTCTGACCTAGGCCCACTTATTATATCAGGTATACCGCAGTATAGCAGTAATTAACGACCGTTAGAACGTAATTTTCAGTAACTTTAAAAGTAAATAAATATTTTACTAAATTTAATTTTTTTGATCTTTTACCAGATGTAGAGTTTTCTACGAAAAATACCCTAAAGCACCATTCTGAATGAGACTTTAACCAAATATAGAATACTTTTTAAATCCAAATCGCAATATGCATCTGACAAAAAACAGTTGAAGCAGTAAAAATTTTTTATTAAAGCACGCTCTGATTCCGGTTATAATCAAGAGAAAAATTAATTAAGTTATTTAGCTAAAATTAGAAATAAAAATTCATTAAAACATCCAAAACGTTCAAGACCAGTTTCACTATATTACCTACATCGCATATCAATCAATTCTGCTATTGGAGGGGAAAGTAATGGGGAGGAGGTAGTCGCGGTAGGGATAGTAAGAAAATATTCACTTGACACCTTCTGACCATTGAGTGGATATACGTTTTCATACGTCAGTAAACGCATTTTAAATTAAAAGAGGGGGGACCATAGGGGGACAGAGACGCTAAGGGGAGGAACACACCTTGGCAATGTACGCTTGTATTTAACATCAAAATTGACTGTGTTATTCAAGGCATGGTCAGCCACCGCAGACTTCTCTGGTTGACCTAGTCTACAAAATCTCATATGTTCTTTATGTCTTGTAGCAAAGCTACGTTTTGTGGTTCCAGTGTATACTTTCCCACATGAACAAGATAACTTATACAGCCCGGAAGGTGATAATGGGTTTGAAACATCTTTAGGTGATCTTAAATGTTCTTTAATTCTTCTTGTAGGTTTAAACATAGTCCTAATGCCATATTTAATTAGGATTTTTTCAATTCTACCTGTAACGTTAGCTATAAAAGGAAGAAAAGCAGTACCAACATTAAGAATTGGTTTTTCTTTAAGGTTACGTCTAGAAGAATAACATTATTAATGTCTGTAAGTGAATATCCATTATTTTCAGATATTAATATGTCAAGAAATGGTAAACTTCCATTAGTTTCTTTTTCCATGGTAAACTGAATATTAGGATGTATACCATTTATAAAAACCAAAAACTCATGCAGTTCCTCTTCTCCATGTCTCCAAATAACAAATGTGTCATCTACATATCTATACCAAACTGAAGGTTTTTTAGGTGGATTTTGTAACGCAATTTTTCCATGTACAAATTAGCTACAACATGACTAAGCCCATTGCTATACTATCGATCTGTTCATAAAATTTACTATTCCACTGAAAATAAGTTGTAGTCAGACAGAGCTGAAAAAGAATGGTTATGTCCTTTGGAAAAAGATGATCCATGTATTCAATAGCTTCTTTTAGAGGCACTTTTTGAGGGTGTTCTGATTTGTCATCTTTAAGGCAGTTTAACAATATTTAATGTTTAATGACCTAGTTATTCTTTACTAAAATTTAATTTTATAGTTGGCTTTATACGTTTCTCAAACTGTTAGGCTGATATTTGTGTTTTAATTTTTCAGCTTTGACAAAATTGTTTTCAACATCTTTAACAATTTTAATATATATTACTACTGACGAAGATAACTGTAAGTGTTATCGAAACGTTGAGATTGTATAATTTAAAATATACCATTAAAAACCAAAAAAAGGTAAATATTTTATTTTGATTATTTGTTGATTCTGATCTTTGATAATAAAGAAAAATGTTGACTAGTAAATAATTAGTTTAAGTTAGATTTCTAAATCTTGGCGACTTTTACCGAAAAAATATTTTTACTTAGAGTGGATTCATTAATTAAGGATAAAAACATACGTTCTTCTTGTCAGTTGCATGAGGGCATGTATGTGTGATCATGTATCAAATTCATTACTGTTGTCAATTATAGGAAAATACTGGTTTATTAAAGGTTGTAACTTATCACATTACACTGTTCATCAGTGTTTGAGATGTCAACGAACCAAATCTACTCACGGCGATTCAAAGATGGTTAGATCTTACCTGAGAAGCGTACAACCTTAATGGCAGCTTATGGAAGTAGTAGGTATTTCGAATGATTTTTTCCTTATACTCTTTACCCCCTTTACCGGAAAATTATGGAGGAAGAGACAAGGGTGCTCTTCTTCTGACATTATACGCTTTCAATTAATACCAAAACCGTACACTTTTCTCCTTCTTTGTAGGGAAACTATAAGGAGGGGCAAGGGATCCTAGCCACAAGTTTATTACTGTTTCAACACAGAATTGTCATATTTTGACCATATTCCCAAACAGATACGAAACAATACAAAAAAATCTTGAACATTTTGGCCGTTTCAAAAAGTTAAGAAAAACATGAAACTTAACAGTGCTATTCAGTGTAATATTCAAAAAATTCAAAAACCCCTAAAACCTTAACGGTCAATTTGACCATCCGACTCAAGAAATACGAAAAAAATTAGAACTATTTCACAGCTCAAATAAGTGTGCCAAAGTAACCTGCACCGAAAATAACTTTTTTATTTTTGCCCCGATGTTGATGACTTTTTGAAAAATTGAAAGAAAGTTATCCCAGATTAATACACATCAATTAGATTTCCGAATAAGGCTGAATTTATACACATTACACGGGGAAAAACAACATTGTTTCTATTATCTATGTTTAAGACACCCTGTGGTGAAATCCAGCACTCGGATATCGCTCAAAACTATCCTGTATGCAAGCTTGGTTCATTACCCATGTATTCTTTTTTATTTATTTTGATATATCCATTCGTTTCAGAGTTATGAATTATTGAATAAAGCATTTCATTTTCTTTCTTTGCATGTTCTTCATTTTTGACAATAATTATGTTACATTTAAACGAAAACGAAAGGCATTTGACCAAGTTTGGCATAAGTGTTTACTTGCCAAACTCACCTCGTTTGGGTTAAATGATACGCTCATCAACTGGGTTTCTAGTTTCCTTGATAAAAGACGAATACGTGTCGTAGTTGGTTTTTTTCAAAAGAAGTTAGCATTAACGCGGGCGTAGCACAGGGATCCGTTATAGCGCCTACACTTTTTCTGCTGTACATAAATAACCTTATTTCTTCAACAACTAACCTATCCATTGTTTTGCTGACGATAGCACTCTTGACTGTAGTTCATCTCAGTCTACTCATAGTGATAATCCACCTTCTATGTCAAATCAAGAAATTAAAGCTGAAATGGAAAATTCAATCAACAAAGGCATTCAACGTATTCTCGAATGGGGAAGCAATAATCTAGTTAAATTTAATGCTAACAAAACTCAGTGTAGCCTTGTGTCCGCCAAAAAAGATCGATCATTTCCTGTTGTAAGTATGAATGGCTCATTTCTTAAGTTTTCAGCCTCTATTACTCTGTTGGGTATGACTGTATCTTCAAATCTCTCATGGGTTGACCATCTTCTGTCAGCTACCAAAACAGCTGCTCGTAAAATAGGCTTTTTGTACAGATCTAAGCAGTACTTTACCTCTCGACAACCCCTTCTGCTGTATAAGGCCCAAATTCGGCCTCATCTGGAATATAATTCTCACCTCTGGGTTAGTGCTCCCCAATACGCTCTCGATATCGTTGATCGTATTCAAAAGAGAGCGATTAGGCTTATAAATGACCCGTCCTTAACTTCTCACATACAGTCCCTTGAGCATAGAAGGATGGTTTCAGTTCTTTCTTTGTATTATCGTTATTACAACGGCTATTGTGCTGGTGAATTACATTCTCCGGCTATCTTTGCGAGAAACACTCGGTTCACTCATTCACATCATCGGTATGCAGTACAAATCTCCACTTGTCGTACCAAACGGGCGCAATCCACATTTTTCTATACGGCTTTTAAACTCTGGAATGATCTCCCTAGTTCCTGTTTTCCTCTCACTTATGATATGAGAAAATTTAAGGTAGCTGTTCATAGGCATCTATTGGCAGTTCATTATCCCTCTGTCCATCCTCCTAAGTGTTCCTGAGTGCTTTAGCACGATAGGCCTAATTTAGCCTGTTCAGACCCACAATCATAAAAAAAAATAATAATGAGCGAATGGTTCAAAAAGACAACAATAAACCATTTATTAATCTCAGGTGTTGCCCCTTCTAGCTTGAACCATTGCTTCCATCCTCTGAGGCATTCCACGAATTAGCGTTTGAATATACTCCTCGGGCATGTTGTTCCACTCTTCTATAAGCGTCATTTTGGTTAGAAGGTGGTCTTTCACGACTTCTTACACGTCTACTTAGGTAGTTCCAGAATACCATCCGGGGAGCGCGCTGGCCAATCTAATTTCTCCAATTCAACCTCAATTATGGAAAGACTGGAAATACAAGTACACTCCGCACATCTTTCACCCGTTCACCTCCAAACGCACTGCCTGCCATCCGGTAAATGGACGCTAAAACGTGATTCATCCGTACACATACCCTTTTACCACTGGCCATAATTCCAATTAAAATGTTGAAGAGAAAATGCCAATCTTACCACTCCATGACGTCTAAGCAACTTTGGTCAATTTCTTAAGGCTGTCAAAACAGTAACACTGTTGTCGTCATCGGAAGCCTTACGTTTTCGGCCACTGCAGGCCTTCGTTTATTGATATTCCCTAAATCGTCGCTCGATTCTCCGAATAGTAGAACGACTGACACATAATCTTATAATCTTCTCGCGACATATTAATAATTTTGTCCCTCTACTTTTAAACGTACTAACGCTTTAGCGCAGTCTTCAATACTTATAAATAGTTTGAAAATGAATAAAAAACTCAAACAGACAACACGCCAGTAAAAGAGCTGTCAAACTTATCTTTATCTCTTAGCAACAGTATTACGTTTCCTGGGATAATGTTCCTTCAATTTTTCCAAAAAATCATCAAGATTGGGTCAAAAATAAAAAAGTTATTTAAGATCACCTGAGTTTATACCAGCTGTCAGCAGACGATCAAGTATGAGAAATCAGTGACGCCAAATTAAAAATTTCCACGTTTTGCCAGACTAGGCCAGAAACTAAGAATTTCTAGATTGTAAAGTTATTAGTGACGGACGGAAACATAAAGTATCTATTTTCCCTACAAGACTGCAGCTAGCAATTCTGCTGTTACTCGGAATCTGGACGTGTGATACGCAACATTTATTGCGCAGCCGCTATTAGTTCATCAAAAATATTAACAAGAAATTTGTGATGCAAGTACATTTTAAGTTAAGTTATGTTGGCAGAAATCAACCTGTCAAACAACTTTTTATTTTATAATTAGTGGCCTAAACTAAACATTTACATGTTATTCCAGACTAGAGTTTCCAGATGATTTTGAATTGTAAAGTTAGTAGTGCCGGATGAAAGCATAAAATAGCTATTTACACCACACATCATTTCTGGACGCGTGCTATACAAAACTGTGTATGTTACTAATATCAAAACCTTTTTGGCGATTCCCGAAATTCTACTCGTATTCGTAAAACTATCCGACTTTATTAATTTATTAAAAATATTAAAATGAACGTTTACTAGTACCAAACAGAAAATATTAACGGTTTGCCGGACTAGACCACAAATGAGTTTATAGGCGATTTTGAGGATTGTTAAGTTAGTATCGTCGGACGGAAGCATAAAATAAGTGTTTCATCCATAAGGTCCAATCCATAGTTTTGAAAGTACGAGCAGACTTGCGGGTCCAGGTTTCAGTCGAGGTTTGTAACTGCAAAGGTTTTTATCAAAAATTAACGTCATTAATTCATTAAAAATATTTTTAAAATTCTTTTTGAATTATGTTTGCAGCACTGGATATTAACATCAAATACTCTAGTATGTATGACAGCAGTCAGCAAATATTTCTAATTTTCAAACTGTGGGCGGCCAATTTGACCGATACAAAGAATAAATAAAAAAAATTATAGTCATGGCCAGAAACTATATATATATATATATATATATATATATATATATATATATATATATATATATATAATACAATAGATTTTTAAACGCTGTTTGAGAATCGGAATGTTAGTATTGCCGAAAACAAAATGTGTTTACCGCCTTAGTTTTAGATAAATAATTCAAGATTGAAGTCAAAATTTTATTACTTTTCAGTTTTTGCCCCAAGCGGCAGATAGGTCGCATCAACGACAGTAGCCGTGTTTATAAACATCCACAGCTGGAGGTTGTTTAGACCTTCGAATCGAGAATCGAACCCAGATCTGGTTGGACCTTTAATGGTAGCTTATTAATTCACTGGGTTAAGCCCTTCACCACTTTACACGATTACTTTCTATAAATTCATAGATAAAATCAAAACTGAATATAAAACAATTGAAAATACCCAAAAGTTTAGTGACTAATTTAACCATACAAATAATAAAAAATAAAACCACTTTATATCTCAAAGATGTGTCAAAAAGACCATAATAATCAATTAAGAATATATTTGAAAATGTGTTTGCTGTCATCATATTGTTGACAGCATTAATCATCAACGTGTCAAACGGCATTAAACTGTATGACAACTGTCAGTAAATTTTCATGTATGAAAAATCACTACTGTCGAACTTTTTACCTTTTCGCATGACTAGGCCTGAAACAATAAGCCTCTAGATAATTTTGAGATTGATTTTGATTGCAAAGTTAGTATTTCTGGTCAGAAGCTTGAAATAGCTATTTACCTCGCAAGGGCCAGATAGGATAGTTTTGCGAATATGAACAGAATTGCGCGCCAATAAAACATTATTTATTCAATAAAAATACCTTTGAAATTTTTTAAAGTTATGTGGGTAGCACTGAAAATCAACGTGTCAAACAACTGTCAGCAAATGGTCAGGTATGAGAAAGCAGACCTGGGCTGAAACTAAAAGTTTCACTTGTTCAAAGGGAATCTCAAAAAATTGAAACCTTTTTGCAATTCCACATTCCTTGGACACATTCACTCTGTGTATAAAAATCGTATAAAAATATCATAATGTATAGTACAGATATATATTTAGTTGATTTTTTTGAATTTTTGATTCACTTAACATGAACTCTAAATAGAAAGTAACCAAATAACACATAAGTAAATATGAGGATAGCAACAACAAAAAAGGCTCCATTACAGTACCCCCTCCTTGTTTTTGATACAATTACAATTGCACTAAAAACAACGAAATCAATCCTTCATTAGTAAACAAATAACAATCTTTTTTACATGTTATCCATAAAACTAATTCGTTAAGGGACAAACATTAGTCTTAGACGGATGGAACGTGAGGTAAGGAGACCACTCATTTTTCCTGTATTACCTAGATAATGCATTTCTTCATATTCGTTTAATTGTAGACGCCACGTGATGTTTTGCTAACAGAATTAAATAAGCACTATCACAAACTTCTTCAACTACCAAGTAAGGTCTTTCATATAACAAAAAAAATGCTTACTTTTTGGTGGTATTGTACCTTTCAACCAGGTTTCTATTTGGCTTACCAATCGGGCCCAACTAGTATGCCTTTCGGGGCAGTTCATTCGAAATAGTCTTCCCGACTTTCACATTACCCTCTCATCTAGATTAGATGCCGGGTGAGATATCGATGTTATCTTGGCTTGTGTTCCGAATTTTGCAAGTTCCTTGGATCAGGTCTTGGACGTGAACTGAGTTTCGTGGTCCGATATAATCATCATGGAAATTCCAATTTCGTCTTTATCTGAGTAAGAAGTGTCTTTGTACTTATCGGTTTCACAGTATTTAATTTTGTATATGTCCAAAAAACCCTTAGTAGGACAAAAATAGATGCTACGCCGCCAGTCCCCCAGCGGTGTAATAGTTATGTACCAAAAACTCGATACAGGACAGATAACGGTACAAAATATGAACACAATAAGATTCATTTAGCTTAAAAAAAATACTGCTATTTGACTTAGACATGCTGTAAATACTGAAAGGTAACGGTAGCGTAATAGGTAAATAAAGAGGTAATCAAACTCAATATACCCTTCAGAAATAAATAATTGTGTTTATTGAGGATAAAATAAAATATGTTCCCAAATGATAATAATCACCTACACCGTATTAAGTTTACTACAATTAAACTATAATGGTTATTTTATTGAAATAACCTAATTACTACCCCACCTTTTCTAATTCAAAATTAATATAAGCATGACTAACATTTGGTATTGGGAAGCAGATATATAAATTAAAACAAAACTCGTGCTGTTCTGGCCGTGCTGAAACGGAACCGCTAGACTTGCCTTACCCAGTTCTATTCTAATTAGTTAACTAAAATACCAGTGTGAGAGCTTTCAAAACAAGACGCGCAAGGGTAGCTTAAATTGGAGAAGATCCTCAGAAAGCGCCTTAAGTTTTCGACTATTCGGTACGATAACTATTAATTGTTCACAACACAAATATAAATTAAGCACTCCAGCGGTGAGGTTTCAGTTACTATAGTTAAGCTACATGTTAACGTATTGTTGTAGTATACCTGTATACCTCACCCTCTAAAGAAGTGTTAAAAAGTATTAACATGAAAACTTTCAAGCACAATTAATGGGTAGTAAAAGTCTATTGACAATCAATGGTATTAGTTTGTATAAAATCAAATTTGTGAAGTCAACCTAAAGGGTGTCACTTCGGACACACACAGTATATAAATATATAAGTAGTACCTTTGAGTGTATATGTAACAATATATAGCAGAAAATGTATAGTAAAAAAACAGATTCTGTAACGGTACTCATAACCTTCAAAGCATTAAATAACTTCCCTACAGATTATAGAACATGACTCAATGACTGGACTTATACTCGTAATTAAATTTACAAATTCTGAGGGTGTCGATTCAGTAAACGTGGTTAACTCATATCCAAGTGACTTGCCACCCATATGGGGAGCAGTAGGTGCAGAATGTTTGCTACTATTATTGCAGTCACATCCTAGTAGAATATGAAGATAGGTGTATGAAGATAGCCGGGTAATTTTTGAACAATATGATTTAAGCGTGTGTATAATTAGGCACTAATTGTGCGCCATTTTCGTTGTTGACACTCTAAATTGTGCGCCCCAATAAGGGAAATAAATTGTAGCAAAAATGCTATAAACACGGCTAACTTCACGGAGCCGCGACCTTTTGGATAAATCATTATCTTCTCTTCAAGTAATTCGGGGCCATTTTGCGACGTTTTTTTATTGTCTCCAAATTATTGTATAATCTGTCTGTGAATGCAGATAATAAATACATCTTATGGAAAATACTTACACTATTTCTTAAATAACTAAATTATGACATGAAGAGAAATGCTCCTCTGAGCACACTCAAAAGTTAAGTGTAATATGTGTAATATAATACATTATTGATATGTGTATAATATTTAATTAAGAATGAAAGCAATTTAGACGAAGCGGGTTGGGAGGTCTCTAGGTTTGAACCTTTTCAGTCTTCTTCGTTCTTCTTCATCATCAAAGAGCGTGTTTGCCAGCTGATTAGGATGTGTTATCATCTTGTTTACATGTTTGGCGCTGATATTTGTAATTTTTGCGTTACGGTGGGTATGCCTAGGTTTTATGTATGATTGCGGTGGAAATATACCAAGGTGCGTTTACTATAGCTCGTAGGATTTTATTCTGGAATCTTTGGATGATTTCTAAATTTCACGTACTAGCAGTGCCCCAGAGTGAGATTCCATATTTCCAGATTGGTTGTAAGGTAGCTTTAACAGTAATAATTGTTTTCAATCGTTAATACGGAGATTCTACACAGCAGCCAATACATTTGGCTGAATTTCATCTTTAATAATTTTCATTTACTAAAGATGTATGTACGCCATGTAAGTATTCTCTTTAAGTGAAGACCCAGATATTTTCTGCTAGCAGTGTGCGGTGTGAGAGTACCATTTAACGTTACACCTGGGAAGTTTTCACGCTTCAATGTAAATGTTTTGTACGTTGATTTGGTTTCATTGGCTTTAATACTACAACGCTGAAGCCATTCTTTGAGGTGAGTGAGGTCTGTTTGTAGGTTTTGAGAAGCAATGATGGGTGCTTCGCATGATGCCAATATGATTGTGTCCTCTGCATCGGTTGCAATGATTGTTTGAGGAGTTTCAGGTAAATCTGCAGTGTAGATGGGGATATAGTATTGGACCAAGAAGACTTCCTTGCGGCACTCCAGATAGGACTGGGAGGAGGTTAGAGTGAGCTTTTTGATATTTAATTCGAAATGTTCTGTTTGTAAGGTAAGATCCTCGTAGGACATACATTGGATGAGGGAATCCGATTAACCATACTTTGACGAATGCTTGACTTATGTTTATGCATACTGTTGAACAATATCGTTTAGCTTCGAATACGCAGTTGGTTTGATGGACTAATCGGTGAATCTGTTTTAGAGTGCCATGTTGCTTCCAAAAACCAAACTGATGATTGGGAATGAGCTGCTGTTCATAAATGAGTGGTGTTATTCGATTTAGGATAATTTTCTCTAAAGTTTCTCAGATAGTTCCCTTAATACTTTACCTGTGATAAGGTGAAATCCAGGTGGCCTTTTGGTATTTAATCCAAGTATAATTGTTTCTACTTCCCACTGATTTGTTTTTTTGATAGGTAAAGACATCTGATGAGGGATATTAAAAAATTTAGCAGTATTAGCTTCTATTGTTAATGACTGAGATGGTTTAGGTTGAAAAACTTTGGTTTAATGTTTTTCAAAAATTATGACTTGTTAGCATTTTGGATAAATAGTTTAACTTCTTGTACATGTACATGCTGGTACAAGCCACTTGCTTTCCACATTGCATATGGGGCCATTATTTATTAATAAGCATAGACATGAGGTTTACGAGTGTACTCATTTGATCCATTAAAGTTTTCATCATTCGGCGAAGTTATGTTATGTCATTTGAGGGTTGAGCTGTGGCAATATGTGTTGGTTGATTATCTTGCATTACCGGTGGGTTGGTTGGTACTCTTGTTGCTTGTGAACACGTTAGTCCCTGTTCAGTAGGTCGAATTGGAATTTTTCGTCCTCTTAGAGTGGGGTAGAATTTCTGTTGTAATTGTTTATAGACTATACATTCTCTGTAATTTGTGGGATGTGATTAATTGCAATTAACACAAAAATTTTCTATGCCCATATTTTTGTCAGCGTTTACACTGTGGTATTTCGCGTTTTGCACGTGAGGCATCGAACAGTACTTTGGGATTTAGAAGTAGGTCAATATTGTGGATATCCTTATCGTTACCATTTGATTTTAGATGTATAACGAAGATCGGTAGTGGATTTTTTTACTTCGTTTTACATTCCATATGTTTGTTACATGGTGACCTCTCTAAATCAGGCATTTTGTTGTTTCTGTTGTTGCATGAAGGTTTTTAAGAACTACTCCAAAACTTTTTTCCGTATTCAGCTTACACGAATGAAATGTTCTATTAATGCCTTTTAATTGTTGTGTATGTCATACTTTTAGAAGGTTGCACCTTAATTTGTTCACTGTGTAGTGCTTGGATTTCAAATTTGTCTATTGCAATATTGTTTAGTAGATCAATAAGTGGTTTTGTTTGTTTTACTCCTGATATGTGCGGTGGCTTTGGTGCGGCGCTTTTAGGACCTTCTTTTTCTCCTTGGATCATGTTATTTTCTTCAGAAAGAACTTTATATCTATTATATCTATTATAGCCTAAGCAGTAGTCTCGTTTATTTGATGTATTAGAATCTTGCTCGTCTGCATTTCTTCCGCGTTTTCTACTATAGGGGATGTGCTGCCACTGATTTGTAGGACGAGGATTGTAAAAGAGTCGGATTAGATAAAGAAGTTATTACAAAATTACATTGACCCGGCTAACTTCACTTCTGTATCAATCAATTTTTCTTATGCAATAATTAGTTGCCAATTACGCTTCATCTTGCGCTGTTGAAGTAAAATTTTGCGCTCTCATAGGAAATCAGTAATTGCAAAAATTACATCGACAAGGGAACTTCATAGCCTTAGGAATAAATTAATCCTTTCTTGCGTGATAATTAGGTACCCATAATGCGCCGGTTTTGTACAAGTTATTGTAAAGATAAGTTCACAGTCGTTAACTTTTGCATAAATCAATTTTCTTATGCAGTAATTAGGCGCCAATTACGCATCGTTTTGCCTCGCTAAAATAGAAATAACAACAACTTGGGTAGAAAGTTAGCATTTTCCTGCACGTTTATTATGTGCTAATTATGGGTTGATTAGCGCATAATTGGTGTTTAAATATGTAAGGTTATTTTGATGCACCGTGTATGTGTAGTATTTTGATAACGTATGTAACGTGTTTTGAATGTAGCTGAAGTGAGTTTGCATGAAAAGAATTTTTTTTTTGAGTATGCGTAATGTAATGTGAGTTGAAGGAAAAGTAATTTTCTTCAAGAAATAAAAAGTGCTTACGCAGATTAGAAGTTAACCCAGCAAATATTTTGTTATTAATGTACAATTATGGGACGCGTGACCTAATATTATTATAAAGAGAACCGAAGGTAACCATTTAACTGACCGAAAGAAAAGTTTGTAAAATTTAGTTAAGTTATTGGTGATCATCAGTGACATTGAATGTGTACATTCGTTAGCAGTACCAAATTGATTGTATAAAAGCAAATAAGAACGTTAAAGTGTATATGGAAGTAACCATTTGCCATTGTGGTAAACGTTTTGAAGGGTAAGCATCACAGTATAAGGTGATGTGATGTTAAGCTAAAGAGCCCCTATACCCGGTATGCGAGTGAACAAACCATAGACACTGCGTTAGTGAGTACTACAGCCGAGTGCGTAGGGTGAATATGGCTACCTCTTGTGTTTTGTGCATAGTGCATCTAAGAATTTAAAAAGGATTACTGAAAGCAGATCATATGGACTACTGCAACTAACGCACCGAAAAAGAATTAATTTATGTAATATGTAAGAATTATATTTAAATTTTATTGAACCAACACAAGTGCGATTATCTTTTAAGTACATTCTTTTTGTTATTGTTCATTCAAAGAAAAAAAGGTAATCGAACTTTTATTTTGTTGTTTTTAGTGTTAGGAATGGGGAATTTTAGTCTTAATGTATTGATGTGCGAATTTGTCACTATATATCCACTGTTTAATTTATTTTATCGTTTATTTGTGTCAATTGTGTGCCTAACTGGTTACACCTTCTGATAAGTGAAATTAGTCTTTGCATATTTTGGAATTTAAGGATCGATTGGAAATTGCGTAATGAGCCAGATCGATCACAAAATTTCATTTTAGCTTTGAAATATTAATGCAGAACACTACTAACAAAGTACTTATTTTTTTGTATTCGGCAAAATTACAGTTTTGACGTATTAAAGTTTAAACGTACTAATGAATGTCTAAATACGATTTTAAAGATAAAGTATTAATAAAGTATAACGATTTTATTGATGATACAATCACTAACCGCTCTATGCTTGAATTATTCAGCAATCAACGAACATTTTGTTGAGATAACAATTCATTGTTAAACCGATTTCGTTTATTTTATTTAGAATTTTCTAAGTTGGGAATATTTATTTAATTCAAAGTTTTATAACAGTTATAAATATAAATTTACACGTATACGAGGGATACTTAAAAAGTATTCAAGTTAACATCTTACGTTTTGGGAATTTTCATTTGTACAGGGCGTGTTCAAAAAGATTTACGACGACTCGTGTATTTCAGGGTTTTCTTAAGCTTTTGGATCATTTACTGTGATTGATTTGAATGGTGAATGGTTTTACCGAGTAGACTGCAATCCTGTCTTCCACAGTCAGATAGGATTAATTTAACATCCCTCCTAAGACTATTTATTTTAGCAAAATTTAAGGAGACAATTTTTCCCGGACTGAGCTTTGTGAGTTGTAGATTAATGGTAAGTGTAAGGTGTTTGAAACTACTTTTCAATCATTTTACTCCTTATATTGACCACGCTCATTTCCACTGTAGCGGTCTTGGCAACCCGCTAATTTTGGATAGCATACCCTACGCCTAGTGCGGTTTGGACGTGTAACAAATACTACGTTCTTGTGGACAATCACCCTTATAAATCTCAAACGTAGGTTAAATAAGAATTTACTTAAGGTTAAGATTAGTAAGAATAATATACAATCCAATTAAGTTAATACTAAAAGAAGTTTCGTATAGTTACAATGTAAGAAAATGGGTTAAATATAATTAAATATAAATATATCTATAACGAAAAAAGTAGAATTTTTATAATAATACAGTAAAAATAAGAAAATGCACATTAATCAAATATGCAGGTAAAAACGACAAATTATATAAACCCATTAAAGCCGAATAAAAAATTGATTGACATAGAACTTCTGGGCTCGGTAAAGATAGCTGTACCAATGAAATTATTACAATAACTTGTTTCGTATAGGAGCACGAATTTAATTTTAACGGCGCAAAACGGCGCATAATTTTTGCATCATTATCGGGCAAGGGAAAATTGATTTATCCATAAATTTACGACTAATAACTAATTTCTTATAGAAACGCAAAATTTTTATTTGAGCGGCGCAAAATTGGCGCTTAATTACTGCACAAGAAAAAATTGATTTATGCGCGAGTTAACTGTTGCATGAGCTTAGTCGTGTCTATGTAATTTTTAAAATAACTTGTATCCTATAGGGGCAAAGATTTTAATTTTAAGTGCGCAGACCGGTGCATAGCGATCAACTAATTACTGCATAGGAAAAATAATCTTTATGGAAAAGTTCGCAGCTTCGTGAAGGTAGTTACGTCAGTGCATTTTTTACAATAACTTCACAAGTTTACAGCGGTGAAGTTAGCCTTGCCTATTTAATTTTTGCAATAAGTTATTTCTTGAGGACGTGCAGAACATTATTGTAACGGCGGAAAATCGTCACATAATTAGAGCTTAATCATTGTATAAAAAATTAATTTATGCGAAAGTTAACAGCTGTATGCATTTAGCCATGTTTATACAATTTTATAATAACCTGTATCCTATAGGGGCGTAAAATTTAATTTTAATGGTATAAAACGGCGCATAATGGGCGCTTAATTACTGATACGAAAAAATAGTTTATAGAATTATTGCTACAACTTATTTCCTCTTGGGGTGCAAAATTTAACTTTTATGGCGCAAAATAGCGTTTAATTAGCGCCTAATTATACACATGTTTAAATCATATTATTCAAAAATGAGTCTGCTACCTTCGCAACCTTATGCAGATGGCAAGAACTCACTAGTTAATACAGTAATTAAAGTATTGTGTACCAATCACAATTTCTTAAGCACAACCAATTCTAGGCCTAAGTCAACGTGAAGAGACCGTATAGTTAAGATAACTGACACTCGCAATTTTCGTGTTGATTAAATAAACACTTGTGTATACATACAGCTTTCTACGATCAATGGAAATGGTGTACTAGATAAAACGTAATGCCTTAACTAAAACTCAGCGAATGAAAAATTCCCATTTGTATGGTATATGTTCACAATCTTTGATAATGAAAGATTAAAGGAGTTTTAATGAATGTAAGAACGAATGACAATTTATATCCACAAAAGTGAAATGACGATTAACCGTGTATGTAAGGTTTCCAAAATTTCCTCCAAATAATTTTTATAATTTCTTGCACATAAAAGTAGAGTAATTTCAAAATGTCGTGGCACTCGCCCTCCATGCGCATATGATTCAAACGCGTTGAAAGCATTCGACAAATATGCTACTATTCAACTTATAAAATAATAGTCATTCGCTTTATTTACTTCACGTTGTATTCGTACGTTGCCGTTTGAGTTTATTCCTCCTGATCTATACAAAATCTGACACTTTTATTATTTCATCCTTATTTGTTGTCCAAACTGCCAAGTAAACGTTTTGAACATGAGTGGAGCAGTTGTTCACAGTCAAGCTCGTGAAATTATTTATAAATTGTAGAATTTATGAAGCGAAAAAAGAATCAAACGATTTTATTATCCCTGTCGTTCGTGTTATGAAAGATTAGCAAAAGCAACAGGCATATCCAGAAGAACAATTAAATGCATTACACAGGAAGGCAGATCGAAACCTGAAGTAAGTACATTTGGTTCACCTCGCAAAACAACAAACAAACCAGCACCTAGATCAACCATTGACAAGTTTGATGAAGAAGTTGTTAGAAGAATTTTGTGTATATCCAAAAGCAAAAACCAACAATGCAAAATGTGTTCGCAGCTGTCCAAGAAGAAGGGATACATTTAGGATGAAAATTAAGCAGCTTTCGATCGATAGTGAAAACGATGGGTTTCAAGTGGCAGAAGATTAAAGACCTCAGGAAGGTCTTGGTGGAAACTTTCGCAATAAGGGCGAAAAGAACCTCATTTTAAGAAAATGAAAAACACAGAGAAGAGGGCAGAAACATCATTTATAGTGACGAATCATGCTTGCACAGTCCACATACGAGTTCACATGGATAGGATGACAGCAGTGACAAGAGAATGAAAGCACCTATTTCAAAAGGACAACACCTAATAATGTTACGTTGTGGTGGTGCTAAAGGATTTGTACCAAATGGATTGTTGATGTTTAAATCGGGATTAAAGTCAGGAGATTATCATGACGACATGAATTCTAAGAGTTATAGAAGCACTTGAAGTTATAATATTATAATCACATTGAGAAGCATCATTCAAGTTTTTATAGTACACATTTACACCTACTATTACTTAATCTAAGAATTATCGAACAAATAATTTTCACATTTTCTAGTGGCACAAACTAATTGTGTGAACTGAATAAAGACGTATTTGTAATAACACTTTCAGACATATATTTTAATGTAATGGCGCTAATTGATTGATTCTTGTTGTTGGTTCTTAAAAATATAAATATTTAGACCTGCGATCAACGATGAGTTTTCGATGATTGCTAAGATTAACAACCAAAAATATTGTCAGACGTTATTCTTATTTTCTATCTGTTGGGTGTAATTAAAAGTTTGTATAACGTTGAACTTCATTTTTGCAAATCCTTGATTAAAACAGCTGATGCTGAACAAGTTAGGTTATGTTCAAAAATTATTTTAATGCAAATATGAAGTAGGTAATCAAATACATACCTAAATTGAAATTATTACAAGCGATCATTCAATAAAAATGTATTTAGTTACGCCATCAATCGTTAAAAAAATCGATAATTACTAAATTTATTCATTTGTCCAGGATTAATTCATGGTTTAAACCAAAAATCAGTTTCTCCAATTCTTAAACTTAGATTAAACCGAGTTTAACTTAAATCTTCATTTCACCTGGTTTAAACTCTAGATCAGATTTAAACTGGTTAACATAACCTAAGAACATGTATTAGATATTTGCGTTCTTACACTCGTGTAGTTATTTTGTTCATCTTCTTTATAATTTAGTTTCTTTTTCTATTTTGTTGAAATTTTGTTTTCAATTTGGAAAATCGGTAAGGGATTTTAAATTGTTGTTGTTAATTTCTTTATTGAAACTTTTCTGGTGTTTTTAATTGTGTACAATAATTATCGTTACATTACCTGTAAGAGAAATGGCACATTTAATTGACATATTAGACGAGATTGATGATGGGCCAAGACCGATTCCTTCAACAGATTTAGATTCATAAAATAACAAAAAAAATAGTTCTTCATACAATAAGAGATGCTAGAAAAACCAAAACATTAACAAATCGCAGAAATGATGTTCCTAGTAACATTAAGATTTTATGCATCGGGTGTAGCTTTCTCATTAATATCGGTGATCATAGTGGAATACATTTATCGACCACCAGTAAGGTAGTAAAAAAAGCTTCTAGAGTCCTTGCTCAGCTTTCCTCTGAATTCATTTTCATGCCAACAGATCCGGAAGAAAGTAAAAAAGTAAAACATGGATTTTAAGGCTCGTTTCCCAAATTGTGTTGGTGCAATTGATTGCACTCATGTAAAAATAAAATCACCCGGAGGAGAAAATGCTAAAACGTTTCGAAAGAGGGTTTCTCCATTAATGTTCAAACTGTGTGCAATTCAATATTGTACCAGTTCTTGTTTCTTCTGACACATTATGTATGTTCTTCACGAACTAAATGTATCGTCCAGTGGAAACTTTTCTAACCTTCTTGACCCATCAGTGGGTGGAAACAGTCGCTCTTCAACTGTTTAACATTAAACTATGCCGATCATAGATTGTAGTTTTACTGCTGTCTAACTGAATATATGCAGGTACATGAAAGTGTCACTTGAGGAATAAAAGATACATAAAGATTATTCAACCTTCATTTAGGCCTAATAAATATTAAACGTCACTAACATTCATGACGCAATCAGTTAATTGCGTATACTATCAAAAATTGTGTATCAGAAATACATTATGCTGCTAGTACATTTTCAATAATGTTATCACATCAATTATTGAGACAATTGCATTACTTCACCACCATGGAAGCACGTACCTAATAACTTCCTTGCAGATACGTACAATAGTATGTTGTAATTAAAACCTGAATTGAAAACCTTCCAGTATTTCCAATCTACATTTTTTTCATGATAAATTTCTTTTGTAGTTCTCATTTAAAATTGTCATATTTACCTATAATCACCAGCTTTGCTTCATTAAGTTCATTTCAATGGTTAGAATTTTATGCCATTCTGCTTCCTTTTCTTAGTGCTTGTTTACTGCCATCATGCTTTCAACTAATGTATCGTCTCAAAAGTTTTTCTTGACCCTCAGAATTACAACTGTTTGACAATTAATCCATCATAGATCTGTGTTTTACGTTTAACTGAATATCAGGACCTTTTCTGTCACATTATTATAGTTACACTAGTTATTAACTTCATTGAGGCCTACAATTAAAACATTCATGAATTGCTCATTGCATTAGAAAATGGTTTCAGATACATTTGCTGCAGAACCTACTTTCAATAATGTTAACCATCACAATTCTGAATGCATTTTATCAATAGAACCGTACCTATAACGATACGTACAAGTATTTGTGAACCTGATTGAAAGGCTTCAGTACCAACTACATTTTTCAAAATTTCTTTTTGTTTAAATGTCAATTTACCTGAATCTTCAGCTTGCGTTCATTAAATCATTTCCATTCTTTCGTTGTCCATCGTTCTTACTCTCAAATAATTTAATTACGTTGCAATAATAAATAATCGTTTGTGAAATTTAATACTTTTGTCCATTTTATAGTTACGTTTGAGTTACAATAAAACACTGAATTTAAACAGCACTTTAACCATACAAGATGTTTTAGAAACTTCGGTGACTGAATTAAACATGATCCAACTTCAGGCGTAATACAGTCCTCGTTTAAACAAGTTTAAACTCAAGGTTTAGAAAATGAACAAGAGTTCGGATTAGAACGTTTAAATTAAGTTTAATCGCATCTCGAGTGCCACGACATTTGGTAACTATTCTAAATGAGTCACTTAGTGAATCATTTTATAGTGGCATTAGTAATATATCTACAATGCACCAGCAAAACAGTCATGGTATTCCGGTTTAGTTAAACCATGATTAGACCTAAAGAATAAGGCAGGTCTTTACCACGAGGTGACTCAACCACGTGCCGCGACAATCAAACACCAAAGTGGATGAATGAGTATATCAATTAATAGCAAAGAATTTGCAACTCTCACTTTAATGATTAATGTAAGGATAGTGTATCCGTTCATAATGTACGTAAGTGAAGAACTTACAGGAAGCCGCCCTTAATTAAAACCACACGTAGTCAAATCGTTTCTTATCTGCACCCAAAATGCAAAATTTTCTAGAAATTTATAGAAAACGGAACCCAACTGTCTAATTAAAAAAATTGTCCGATTATATGGTTAACAATTTTTGATAATGGAAGACTAAAAGACTAAAGAGTATTAAATGAACGTAAGAATGAATAACAATTTATACTCACAAAAGTAAAACAGATGATTAACCACGTTTCCAAAATTCCCTGCAAATACCTTTTACATATACCAAGTTTTTGCACATAAAAGCAAATGCATCACTTGGTGAATCAGTTTATAGTGCCATTAGTAGATATATTTCCAATGTTTTAGACTAAAGCACATCACTTCAGCCATTTGCTGCAAAAATCAAAAACCAAAGTTGATGAAGGAGTGTATTAATTAACAGCAAAGAAACTACTCTCATTCTAATGATTAATGTAAGTATGGTGTATCCCGTTTAGACTGAACCTAAGCGAAAAATTTTTTTAGAAAACCATAGAAAACGGAGCCCCAACTGTCTAATTTAAAAATTAACTTTCCCCCATTACTGTTTGGTATAATTAATGCGATCAGAATGATGAAATCTACAGAACTAACTCAAATACGTTAAATGCGACATTTTTGTATTGGATATGTTCACAATTTTTGTAAATCAATGGTTAAAGAGTTTTAACCAAGAAAGAATGAAAATTTATATCTACAAAAGTGAAAAGATAATTAATCACGCATGAAAGGTTTAAAAAAATTTCTTGCAAATATATTATTACACGTAACAAAATTTTGTAAATAAAAGCAAATGCATCACTTAGTATCTAATTTAAATTGTCTAATTTATAAACTAATTTCCCCCCATTATTCAACGCGATCAGAATGAAATCTAAAGAAATCTCAAATAGATTGAATGCGACGTTTATGTATTGGATATGTTCACAATTTTTGTAAATCAATGGTTAAAGAGTTTTAACCAGGAATTTATATCTACAAAAGTGAAAAGATAATTAATCACGCATGACAGATTCGTAAAATTTCTTGCAATGTATTATTACACGTAACAAATTTTTGTAAATAAAAGCAAATGCCTCACTTAGTGTATAATTTAAACTGTCTAATTTAAAAACCAACTTTCCCCCATTATTGTTTGGTATATTCAACGCAATCAGAATGAAATCTACAGAAATAACTCAAATTTATGTATAGGATATGTTCACAATTTTTGTAAATCAATGGTTCAAGAGTTTTAACCTAGAAACAATGAAAATTTATATCTACAAAAGTGAGAAGATAATTAATCACGCATGACCGATCCGTAAAATTTCCTGCAAATATACTATTACACGTAACAAATTTTTGTAAATAAAAGCAAATGCGCCACTTAGTGTCTAATTTAAACTGTCTAATTTAAAACTAACTTTCCCCATTATTGTTTGGTATATGCAACGCGACCAGAATGAAATCTACAGAAATAACTCAAATAGATTAAATGTGACGTTTATGTATTGGATATGTTCATAATTTTGTAAATCAATGGTTAAAGAGTTTTAACCAGGAATTTATATCTACAAAAGTGAAAAGATAATTAATCACGCATGACAGATTCGTAAAATTTCTTGCAATGTATTATTACACGTAACAAATTTTTGTAAATAAAAGCAAATGCCTCACTTAGTGTATAATTTAAACTGTCTAATTTAAAAACCAACTTTCCCCCATTATTGTTTGGTATATTCAACGCAATCAGAATGAAATCTACAGAAATAACTCAAATTTATGTATAGGATATGTTCACAATTTTTGTAAATCAATGGTTCAAGAGTTTTAACCTAGAAACAATGAAAATTTATATCTACAAAAGCGAGAAGATAATTAATCACGCATGACCGATCCGTAAAATTTCCTGCAAATATACTATTACACGTAACAAATTTTTGTAAATAAAAGCAAATGCGCCACTTAGTGTCTAATTTAAACTGTCCAATTTAAAACTAACTTTCCCCATTATTGTTTGGTATATGCAACGCGACCAGAATGAAATCTACAGAAATAACTCAAATAGATTAAATGTGACGTTTATGTATTGGATATGTTCATAATTTTTGTAAATCAATGGTTAAAGAGTTTTAACCAGAAAGAATGAAAATTTATATCTACAAAAGTGAAAAGATAATTAATCACGCATGACAGATTCGTAAAATTTCTTGCAATGTATTATTACACGTAACAAATTTTGTAAATAAAAGCAAATGCCTCACTTAGTGTATAATTTAAACTGTCTAATATATAAACTAACTTTCCCCATTATTGTTTGGTATATTCAACGCAATCAGAATGAAATCTACAGAAATAACTCAAATTTATGTATAGGATATGTTCACAATTTTTGTAAATCAATGGTTCAAGAGTTTTAACCTAGAAACAATGAAAATTTATATCTACAAAAGCGAGAAGATAATTAATCACGCATGACCGATCCGTAAAATTTCCTGCAAATATACTATTACACGTAACAAATTTTTGTAAATAAAAGCAAATGCGCCACTTAGTGTCTAATTTAAACTGTCCAATTTAAAAACTAACTTTCCCCGATTATTGTTTGGTATATGCAACGCGACCAGAATGAAATCTACAGAAATAACTCAAATAGATTAAATGTGACGTTTATGTATTGGATATGTTCATAATTTTTGTAAATCAATGGTTAAAGAGTTTTAACCGAGAAAGAATGAAAATTTATATCTACAAAAGTGAAAAGATAATTAATCACGCATGACAGATTCGTAAAATTTCTTGCAATGTATTAAATGCGACGTTTATGTAACGTAACAAATTTTTGTAAATAAAAGCAAATGCCTCACTTAGTGTATAATTTAAACTGTCTAATTTAAAAACTAACTTTCCCCCATTATTGTTTGGTATATTCAACGCAATCAGAATGAAATCTACAGAAATAACTCAAATTTATGTATAGGATATGTTCACAATTTTTGTAAATCAATGGTTAAAGAGTTTTAACCTAGAAAGAATGAAAATGTATATCTACAAAAGCGAGAAGATAATTAATCACGCATGACCGATCCGTAAAATTTTCTGCAAATATACTATTACACGTAACAAATTTTTGTAAATAAAAGCAAATGCGCCACTTAGTGTCTAATTTAAACTGTCCAATTTAAAACTAACTTTCCCCGATTATTGTTTGGTATATGCAACGCGACCAGAATGAAATCTACAGAAATAACTCAAATAGATTAAATGCGACGTTTATGTATTGGATATGTTCATAATTTTTGTAAATCAATGGTTAAAGAGTTTTAACCAAGAAAGAATGAAAATTTATATCTACAAAAGTGAAAAGATAATTAATCACGCATGAAAGGTTTGTAAAATTTTTTGCAAATATATTATTACACGTAACAAAATTTTGCAAATAAAACAAATGCGTCACTTAGTGTCTAATTTAAACTGTCTAATATATAAACTAACTTTCCCCCATTATTGTTTGGTAAATACAATGCGATCAGAATTAAATCTACAGAAATAACTCAAATAGATTAAATGTGACGTTTATCTATTGGACATGTTCACAATTTTTGTAAATCGATGGTTAAAGAGTATTAACCTAGAAAGAATGAAAATTTATATTTACGAAAGTGAAAGGATAATTAATGACGCATGAAAGTTTTGTAAAATTTCTTGCAAATGTATTATTACACGTAACAAATTTTTGTAAATAAAAGCAAATGCGTCACTTAGTATCTAATTTAAATTGTCTAATGTATAAACTAACTTTCCCCCATTATTGTTTGATATATTCTACGCGAACAGAATGAAATCTACAGAAATCTCAAATAGATTAAATGCGACCTTTATGTATTGGATATGTTCACAATTTTTGTAAATCAATTGTTAAAGAGTTTTAACCAAGAAAAAATGAAACCTTATATCCACAAAAGTGAAAAGATAATTAATCAAGCATGAAAGGTTTGTAAAATTTCTTGCAAATATATTATTACACGTAAAAATTTTTGTAAATAAAAGCAAATGCGTCACTTAAAATCTAATTTAAATTGTCTAATTTATAAACTAATTTTTCCCCATTATTGTTTGGTATATTCAACGCGATCAGAATGAAATATACAGAAATAACTCAAATAGGTTAAATGCGACGTTTATGTATTGGATATGTTCACAATTTTTGTAAATCAATGGTTCAAAAGTTTTAACCAAGAAAGAATGAAAATTTACATCTACGAAAGTGAAAAGATAATTAATCCCGCATAAAAGGTTTATACGTAGCAAAATTTTGTAAATAAAAGCAAATGCGTCACTTAGTGTCTAATTTAAACTGTCTAATATATAAACTAACTTTCCCCCATTATTGTTTGGTAAATTTAATGCGATCAGAATTAAATCTACAGAAATAACTCAAGTAGATTAAATGCGACATTTATGTATTGGTTATGTTCACAATTTTTGTAAATCAATGGTTAAAGAGTATCAGCTTAGAAAGAATGAAACTTTATATTTACAAAAGTGAAAAGATAATTAATCACGCATGAAAGGTTTGTAAAATTTCCGGCAAATATATTTTTACACGTAGCAAATTTTTGTAAATAAAAGTAAATGCGTCACTTAGTGCCTAATTTAAACTATCTAATTTAAAACCTAACTTTCCCCCATTATTGTTTGGTATAATCAACGCGATCAGAATTTAATCTACAGAAATAACTCAAATAGGTTAAATGCGAGGTTTATGTATTGGATATGTTTACAATTTTTGTAAATCAATGGTTACAGAGTTTCAACCAAGAAAGAATGAAAATTTTATCTACAAAAGTAAAAAGATAATTAATCACGCATGAAAGGTTTGTAAAATTTCTTGCAAATATATTATTACACGTAACAAATTTTTGTAAATAAAAGCAAATGCGTCACTTAGTATCTAATTTAAATTGTCTAATTTATAAACTACTTTTCCCCATTATTGTTTGGTATATGCAATGCGACCAGAATGAAATCTACAGAAATAAATCAAATAGATTAAATGCGACGTTTATGTATTGGATATGCTCATAATTTTTGTAAATCAATGGTTAAAGAGTTTTAACCTAGAAAGAATGAAAATTTATATCTACAAAAGTGAAAAGATAATTAATCACGCATGAAAGGTTTGTAAAATTTCTTGCAAATATATTATTACACGTAACAAATTTTTGTAAATAAAAGCAAATGCATCACTTAGTAGCTAATTTAAATTGTCTAATTTATAAACTACTTTTCCCCATTATTGTTTGGTATATGCAATGCGACCAGAATGAAATCTACAGAAATAAATCAAATAGATTAAATGCGACGTTTATGTATTGGATATGCTCATAATTTTTGTAAATCAATGGTTAAAGAGTTTTAACCAAGAAAGAATGAAAATTTATATCTACAAAAGTGAAAAGATAATTAATCACGCATGAAAGGTTTGTAAAATTTCTTGCAAATATATTATTACACGTAACAAAATTTTGTAAATAAAAGCAAATGCGTCACTTAGTATCTAATTTAAACTGTCTAATATATAAACTAACTTTCCCCCATTATTGTTTGGTAAATTCAACGCGATCAGAATTAAATCTACAGAAATAACTCAAATAGATTAAATGCGACGTTTATGTATTGCATATAGTTCACAATTTTTGTAAATCAATGGTTAAAGAGTTTTAACCAAGAAAGAATGAAAATTTATATCTACAAAAGTGAAAAGATAATTATTCACGCATGACAGGTTTGTAAAATTTCCTGCAAATATATTATTAAACGTAACAAATTTTTGTAAATAAAAGCAAATGCGTCACTTAGTGCCTAATTTAAACTGTCTAATTTAAAACTAACTTTACCCCATTATTGTTTGGTATATTCAACGCGATCAGAATTAAATCTACAGAAATAACTCAAATAGGTTAAATGCGAGGTTTGTGTATTGGATATGTTCACAATTTTTGTAAATCAATGGTTAAAGATTATTAACCAAGAAAGAATAAAAATTTATATTTACAAAAGGGGAAAGATAATTAATCACGCATGACATATTTGTAAAATTTCTTGCAAATATATTATTACACGTAACACATTTTTGTAAATAAAAGCAAATGCGTCACTTAGTGTCTAATTTAAGCTGTCTAATTTAACAACTAACTTTCCCCCATTATTGTTTGGTATATTCAACGCGATCAGAATTAAATCTACAGAAATAACTCAAATAGGTTAAATGCGAGGTTTATGTATTGGATATGTTCACAATTTTTGTAAATCAATGGTTAAAGATTATTAACCAAGAAAGAATGAAATTTTATATTTACAAAAGTGAAAAGATCACGCATGACAGGTTTGTAAAATTTCTTGCAAATATATTATTACACGTAACACATTTTTGTAAATAAAAGCAAATGCGTCACTTGGTGTCTAATTTAAGCTGTCTAATTTAACAACTAACTTTCCCCCATTATTGTTTCGTATATTCAACGCAATCAGAATTAAATCTACAGAAATAACTCAAATAGATTAAATGCGACGTTTATGTATTGCATAAGTTCACAATTTTTGTAAATCCATAGTTAAAGAGTTTTAACCAAGAAAGAATGAAAATTTATATCTACAAAAGTGAAAAGATAATTATCGCATGACAGGTTTGTAAAATTTCCTGCAAATATATTTTTACACGTAACAAATTTTTGTAAATAAAAGCAAATGCGTCACTTAGTGCCTAATTTAAAAACTAACTTTACCCCATTATTGTTTGGTATATTCAACGCGATCAGAATTAAATATACAGAAATAACTCAAATAGGTTAAATGCGAGGTTTATGCATTGGATATGTTTACAATTTTTGTAAATCAATGGTTAAAGAGAATGAAAATTTTATCTACAAAAGTAAAAAGATGATTAACACGCATGAAAGGTTTGTAAAATATCTTGCAAATATATTATTACACGTAACAAATTTCTGTAAACAAAAGCAAATGTGTCACTTAGTAAATATGGGCTATCAACATTATTTGGATACTGCCCTAATGTAATCAAAGCACCAAATAAAAAAATGTGAAACATTTACAGAAAATATATTTCCACAAATCTTTTTAATTTTGAAACTGTTGATATATGCAAATATTCACAGCTTGTAATATTGCAAAAATGTATTAAATAAATGTGACTTTAATGAATATATTTCACATCACGACAAGAAAACATCACATAAATCTTTTACCTAATATTTGATAGAAACACGCAAAAATTTGGAAAATTTATAAGACACACGCCAAATACTACTACCGCTATTTAGTTACAACTGATGACTAAATTAAGCTGTAAAACATGCAATTATTAAATTACATGGCCCCCATGAGCCATTTTCCAAATTCGTTTCCTTACAGGTTGGTTTCTCGAGATTGTAGTAAATCATGGTTACGGGGTTAAAAAAAATGAGCAAAGAGCGTTTCCAACAGCGATGATGCATTAGAAACTAAAATTTTTCAACGTTCCTTATGGTTTATTCAATTTACCTTCAGCTAATATTTTTATATAAAAATTCACAAATCCAATTAAGTATGTTGTATTTTGAGATGTTAACTCTAAGAAATTTTTTAAAGTCATTTAGCATTCCGTCGGAGTTTATTTTTAAATAATATATATATGCCCACTCATTTCATCTATATTACAACCATTAGATCAATTTTAAGGACATTTTAGTTCCAGACATCTAATTTTTCAACTCTTAGTTGACTAACATCACATTAATGTTGAAACAGCAGCAGTTCCGTATTTTTATAATTTATGACGTTTTCCACGTGTTCCTGTTGTTATTTTTAAAGAAGATTATTTAAAAAAGATATGTGTAGAAGCCACTTCCTTCCAACTTGCCCCTTTACTACACATAAATAGTAAACAACCTGTTATCAAAATGTGAAATCTATTTTTACAAAGTGTACGTGTATATGAATCAGCTCTCGCTTAGTTAATTTTAGTTTGGCTTGAGAAAGGCAAGGAACTTGCAAATATTTTTATGTATGCGAGAAAATTAATAATCGGGAATTATTGCACAGTGACAGTTCCAATAGCGTGGGGGGATCAGTGCATTCCCCCCAGGTGTAGACAGCAAAGTTACTACCAAAGTACGTCATGAATCATTTTATTTGGACCACAGCCATGCTTGCTAGACATCGCCACCGCAGTTTCGATAAGCCACAACTAGAGTGACTAGTTTACTATAAAACAACGCCCAAATCACCACCAAAAACCGTGCGCTGTTTTGATTCTAAAGATCTAGACCATTTCTTTTAGATCTGCTCTATTTACTCAAATCTGGAACTGGCAACCGTTTGATGTATACCACAAGTTTAATTAGTACAAAATATTTTTGACCCACTCACTCCCACTTCATCATCATATTTTTAAATGCTCTCATTCGATGTAATAGATAAGGCTAGTTAAATACCAATTTTTGACTATTAACTCTATTCTAATCGTTTATATACTCGCTCATTTAGGTTAATGTCCACATTATAGCTTTGAATCTAGTATCAGATACTCTAAATAATATTTGTCGAATTGTAGAAACATTTCCGTAAATAAAATTTGGGATTATTCCCAAATCACTTGTCAACATTGTAATTTCATATGAATTGGTGAAAAGCCAACTCGAGAATGTGCAATTCATCAAGATTAGAAAAGAAAATTGCGTAAGTTTTGTAATAATAGAGTACAATCAGTTTACTTAAAACTATACAAACTGAATAAAACCATAATGTTAAAATTATACAGGGTGTCTGAAAATGACTGTACACTCTGTAATAAGGCAAATTTGTTTATTTACCAAATTCTAATTTGTATGATTTGTTTGATACCAATTAACTACTTACGATTTGTAGAGGATGTTGTAAATTACCGACATGTGGCAACCTAATGGTTCGTTTGTACGAAAATTACGCTAATATTAGGTCAGAGTTGGACAGTTTTTTTTGAGAAATAGTAATGTTTATACCGGATTTTAAATCAAAAATTTTTGTTGTGGCGATGACCTTTTCTTATGATTTAAAACAAGATCACACATTTTCTCACCCATAGTTAATGTTTTTGTTAAAAAAATTGTGCATGATTCCTTTAGCGAGGAGTAGGGAGAATGCTTGAGCATTCCAAGCTCGTTATGCCACGGTGATGGACTTCCAACGTGCATACATCAAAGATGAGTTCAGTAAATAAGTCAGATATTTGCTTAATCTAAGCCTGTTCGATAAATACATCTGACGTCTCATATCAAAGGTGGCGAAAATGGTGCCCTTTCGTTAAATAACTGCTACATGGCAATAACTTATTACTTATGTATTTTATTTCATCTTGGCAATAATTCCGTTAAAAAAGTTTTTAAATTAGTTTAATAAAAGATACAAATTTAGTTGCGAACATGATCGGCACTGTTTTGCTAAAGGTTAATTTGTTGATTTTGTTGAAATAATTTGTTCTTATACTTTACATTATATCTTTATTCTTTTATTTTTGTTCATCTTCCTTGTTTTTGTACATCCATGCTCCATCTTATTAAATCCATTCTCACTTTTACTCCTTATCCCCTTAGTCTCCCCACTTCTTCCTTCGCGTACCCGTTTTTTTCATAGTATTCTTTGCTGTTTTCTTGTCCATACTTTAGTATCCCTTCTTTTATTTCTTTCCCATATTCATAATCATTTACACTCCGTTCTTTCTCTCATTTTCTCCTCGTACTTTGTTGCTCTGCTTTCCGCCTCTACCCTTATTTTTTCTTCTTGTACTTCCTCTTCCGGGGATCGTCTTTCCAGTTCCAATACCCTCCTCCAATATTTTTCTTGTAACCCCCCCTACCTCTTTATGCTCCTTCCACTCCGACACTTCTGCCCCATACGACACCACACTTTTATTAGTTTGTCGTTTGTAGCTTCCTCTTTCCACCCCAAACGATCTTTCCTGCCATATTAATTTATTCCCTTTTCTCACTCTTTCCAACAACTTTGTTGTCTTGCCTCATCGTGTATCTAACAGACGCCTCCCTAATCAGCGATTTTTCCATCATTACGCTACCCATAAGCCTGGATTTCTGAGATCAGTTGATTATCAGTGGCCAATAAACGTGTGCGGTGGAATTGCCGAGACGCAAGTTGTTGGTCCATACCCTTTGAGAATCATCTTAATGCTCAAATATACGCCCACTTTCTCTGAACTGAACGATTTACTGCAACATGTCCCTGACAATGTTGTCCATAGATTGTGGTACCAACATGATGGTGCACCTCCACATTCGACGCTGAATGTTCGAAATTTTTTAAATATTATATTACGAGGTGGTATACAGAACCTAGTCTGCTTGATCTCCACACCTATGTGTACTAGATTCCTTTTATAAAGGACATTGTGTACCAAACCCTTCAACTACTAGCGAAGGTATGAAAGAGAGAATTCGTGATGCTTTTCGCAACGTTGATTTACGGAACGAATTCAACTGTATCTGCAACAAAATGGCGGTGTGTTTGAACATTATGTAGGTGTTAAAATCTTGTAATAAAAATAAATCATTGCTTTGTGTGGATGATTTGATCAACCTGTTTTTTTATGATAATCTTACAATATGCAGAAATGACGCTATCGGAATATTTAACATAGCCTTCTAAGATTACAATTCGCATAACACGCAGCTGTTATTCTTTAAACTGCAATCATTTAAAAAGTGTGAACTTTAGGTATAGGAAACCTAATATAAACTCGAAAGAGAATTTATTTCTCTACCTGAATCACTTACAAAATACAGGATGTTCCATTAAAAAAATTGAGTTATGGCCAATCGAATATTAAGTTATTGTACCAACGTAGCAAACAGCCCGTACAACGGAATTTAACAAACGTTTGACAAAATCTTTTTGATTAATCTGTCACAATATGGCCGCTGCAGATTTTATTCATATGGTTGCGTACGTCATATTTTTCCTAGAAAGTTGAATAACTGTAACGGCTGATCCTAATTAAAAAAACAAAACATTACCAGATAGGCAATTGACGGCAGAATAAGAATATTTTAAAATATACACGGTGTTCAATTTAAAATATTTAAGTTGGATACTGGCATCCTATGGAATTGTAGATATTTTTAGGTTATGGAGAAGAAGCTAATACACAACTTTCCTATTTGAAGATTTTCTCTATCTAAAATAGTGCAAAAAGAGCAGGATAAGACAAAGTTAGTATTTAACCAAATGTATATCAGTATATTTATTGTCAATCATAAACTTTATCTATAGGTTTTATTCGTGTATATTTGATATAATTCGAATGTTATCCAAACAATCACATTTATATGTATAACTTTTTATTATGTACCATCTTGTGTTTTGTTAGTAAAGCTTTTATATTTGGACCAAGTAACGACCAAGTATGAATTCTTTTACCTACCGTACTTCTTCCTCCTCCATTTCCCTCCTCCCTCTCCCATTACGTTCGTTTTGTTTACATTCAGTTATAGTTCTTTCCTTTTCAAGTATCTGTCCATCGTCCTCATCATTTCCTTCATTTCTTTTTATTCCTTGGCTACTAACACAATATCGTCGGCGTAGGCCAGCGTTCCCCATCATCAACCCTAACACTTGCTCACCCCTTAATGTTTCCTACAGGTCCCCTGTGAATACCGAGAATAGACTAACTCTTCCCTGCTCCTCGTTTTCTTATAAATTTCCTCCATCCTTTTTATCAGCCTTTCATTTATTTTTATCTTTCTCAGGTATTCCCACAGGTTTTCACTATTCACTCATCAAATGCCGCTACTAGTCTACACTATTTTCTCCCTTTTATTTTCTAGTTCCTTGTTTCATATATGTCTCAATATGTATATGTTATATATCGCCCTTCTTATTTTCCTGCATCCTACCTGTCCCTCTGGTAGCAATTTCTTTTCTTCTATTTCCTTCTTTAGTCTTACTTCTAGCATTGTCGCATATATTTTGTAGACCATGTTTAACAATGTAACTTCTCTTCGGTAAACCTTCTCCTCTCCATATTTTATTTATTATGACTGCCATTCTTTTTGCTACCTTTTCCCTCCATACATCCACTCCTTTCCTTGTATCCCATCTTCTTCTGCCGCTTTGGCTTTCTTCACTTTCTTTATTGCTTCGATCACTTTCCCTTCTTTTATTACTTCTTCTTCCTGGTATACTTGTTTGGTTTGTTCTTCTTCTCAATTCTGTCTCTGTTCGCCTTCCAGTAGTTTCCTGAAGTATGCCTACCATTTCTTTATCTGTATCCTCATTTATGGCACTCTTCTCTTTCTTTAAATATTTCCATACTTCTTTCGTTTTTAATCCCTTAATCTTTTCATCTTGTTTCCTTTATTTTCCTCCTTTTTCTCCATAATGTCTCCCTGTATATTCTTAATGCCCCTCTGTACTCTTCTTTTTCTGCCTTCCTTTTTCTACATTTTCTTACTTTTCTTCTTCCCTTGTTCAAGGTCTCCTTATATTCTGTAACCCACCACTTCTTCTAACCCACTCTATCCCCGTTCCATCTTTTTAATTTTACTTTCTCTATCGTTTTCGCCATCTTCTCTCTCATTTCCTCCACGCTTCACTCTACCCTTTCCCTTCCTATACTATGTTTTCTATTTTCTCTTTATAATTCTTTGTTTTCACTCAACCATACTTTTTGTTATGTGCGTCTCTTCTTTCTTCCATTCTTCACTTTTTCGCCCTTCCATTATCAGCTCCATGGGTTGTTGGTCCGATTTCACCCTTTCTCTCTACCTTAAACGATTTCACCCATTCTACCGCTTCTGCCTTCGTTACTACATAACCTATTGTCGATTCACTCTCCCTCCCATATACGTGAACTCCTCCATTTAACGATAATAGCAAAGTTTAATAAATCAGAGAGAGAAAAGAAGTTAATATCAGAATGTGCACAGAAATCATTGTAGGCAAGTGACACGATAAAGCTTGGTAATTTACACAAAAGCTTAGTTTTGGGAAAAGATTTAAAAACGTAGTAGGAATGCATGAGGGTCGAGGTGGGACCAAAAAATTAAGTGACGCTAGTATATAAGGAGAATCAACTTTGTAGTTCCAGATGGAGTGAAGAAATTTGAGGCTGTTGGCATTACGCCTTTGCTGCGGAGATCGAAAATTAAAACGCTGAAGAAATAATTCTTGAGGGTAGCCCCTAACAGAATAATCGTCATATTGCCTAAACGACATATATTTTTCAATAGCACTGATGTGAACGTTATATATGGAGTATCAGATAAGGTGCAATGTTCAATTTTAGATCTAACTAACGAAATATAATACAAAGAGAGGACAGAATTAATATTTTTAAAGAATTCCATACTTCTTACAAGAAAACCCAGTGTTTTGGTCGTGGAAGTGCAGATGTGTTCAATGTGGTCACCAAAACTTAAGCACTGGTCAAATATTACACATAGAACACTGTTAATAAGACTGAATTAAAGAATAATGATAGTTTAATGAATTGCGTTTGCTACTGTACTATAGAACTTTACACTTTTATATGTTTGTTGATTTCACACCAGTTAGGCATAACATTAATTTATTATAAGTTTTTCTTATGAACGAATAAGTTCAAAAGTAAATATGTAATTAAAAATTATTATTGATTTTATTAAATACACAAATAAAATTAATCTCGATGGCGCAGTTGGTTAGCTCGGTACTTTACCAAAGTACAGGTTGTAGGTACAAATCTTCCTCGAGGTAAACTTTTATTATGTATTAAAATATTAATAATTAATTATTATATAACATGGTAATTGTATTGTAGAAGATAGAATCTGAGTAAACTTTGATTAGATTTAATAATAATTGATTTTAATTACATCATTTCACTTTGAAGCAATGTTCATGAAACTTATAATCAATTTCATATTTAATAAAATTGAATAATAGACCTAATTTAATACATTAATTTGTTCTAGAAGATAGAATTGTTAAATCCGATGAGTATTTGACAATTGAGCGTTTCTAAGTATCATCGCAAATAAGCAACGAGTGCACTGGAACCATTATATCGATATGTCAATGCTTTAAAATGAGGATAGATAACCTCAAGTTGATCTATATGGTACTACTAGACCCATCGCTATCTAATCTATTCCGATGCAAAGTTCATTATATCCAACAAATTGCAGGGCGGTTGTCTAAGTATGATCTGAACGTCCACATCTTGAGTGACTCACTTATTATCATATTCTCCTTTGAAATTCCATTGCGTGATATATTCTGCCTCCAAATGCTTTTCTAAATAGGTTTAGATTACTATCAATCCCTTGACTATAGTTATCTAAAACTTTAACCCATTTCGCTTTCTTTCCTATTCCCGTTCAGTATCTTACATCCCCTTTCATTGCACATTTCTAGCAGTTCTTTTGCCCGTCCCCTTCTTTTCTTGTACTACTCCCTATTCTCATATTCTCGCTTTGAAATTTCCTCCCAGTATTATCATGTCCTCCTCCCACTCTTCTATCTAATCTAGGTTTTTTCTTGTCTCCTTCATCCCTCTGCAGTAAATTGTTATTATTTTTATCGTTGTTTTCTCCCATTGTATACTTCTTTCTACTATTCTTTCTCTGTTGTCTTTTCTCGTCTTCTTCTTTCTGCCTCCATTTTTTTCTTGCTTTTGTTACTATTGCCCCTTTTGTCCTACATCTTATACTGTCTCTTTCGACGTGCTGCGCCACGTTCCAAAATATTACCTTTAGCCCCTTTGCCTCTTCCGGTACCCTTTCTCTTATTTCCCTTTTTTCTTCTCTGTTTTCCCCCCATATTCATTGTTCCATTTCTTCGTTGTTTCGCCATACTTCTTTCCTCTTCCCCCGTTCCTCATCCTCGAGATTTTTCTTTTTGGTTTCTCCATTTTTTGTACTCTAGTCTTACTTTTTCCCCTCTCCTATCATTTTTGCCATCATGTTCATGATTTGTCGTTGAACTCTCCTTTCTTTCCCAGTTAAGCCATGATCTATGTATATTCTTGTATTTTTCAGTTTTCTCTTCTCTGCCATTATTTCTTGTTTCCCGTCCAAGTTCTCCATCTCTATCACCACTATCTCATTTTCCTTCGCTATACTTATAATGATCACTTTTTTGCATTCCATTTGTACGTGTGGTTTCTATTCCAGCATGCCTTTTTTAATTCTGTCTCGTTCTCCTTGCTTTTCTATCCCTTTAATACTATATTAAACTTTCTTTTCATCCTCTCCTCTTCATTCGCTCTTTTCCCAGCATTTCTGTTCTTCCTAACTGTTTTTCCTTTTCTTTCTGTCACTCCTTTTCCCTTTATCCCATTCCTTCTTTCATTACTTTGATATCGTTCCTTATTCCTTGGGTGTCTTTTTCCATCTGTTTCATCTCTTGTATTAATTCCTTTACTTCACCCATTTTTCTCTCTTTCTTCCTGCTTCCGCTTTCCGTTACTGAGCTGTTCCCTTCCTGTTCCTCCCTTGTATTTTTGATGTCTCCTTCCCTTTTCTAAGCATTCTTTGTCTTTCTTCCTTTCCCTCCCTTTTATTCATTCCCCTTCTCCTCGTTTACTTTACTTCAATTATGTATTGTTTATTTATTTTTTTTATCCGTAGGTCTTTTGTCCTTATATGAAACTTTTCTAATTTCCTGTTTTTTCCTTGACCTATAGTTATTTTTTTTTATTTGTTCATTCTGTTTTTTCTCAGTTCGTCGTAAAACAAAAATATATTTTATAAATTACAAATATAAATATATTATGTTAAAAATCAATTAAAATTAAAATGAAATATTTTATAAATAAACATATGGATGTGAAAAGTTATTTGCTATCGTTAACGTTCATGAAGATAAATGTTTATACACTTTGTCCATGATAAGAATTCTCTCTATGGGGATCTCGGAAATGGTAATAGATACACTTCCATTTAAATGGGAAAAAGTTGTGTAATTAGGGGACCAATAAAATGATTTTTTTGTTTTTGAGATATTTGAAAAAATTTGAATATTTGAAATTTCTATTTTATTTTTTTCTGGCGTTATTATAAATGCTAGAGCAAAAGTACAAACACCTTTTTTTATGGAAATTTGTTACGGGCTTTAATATGACATAGTCAGTTTAGCAATCATAAACTTATTTTTATTAAATACGGTCTTGATATTTTGACTGATTTAGAAAGATTTTTCTTAGAAATTCAGCAATATATCACATTTGATGGTCTGATCGCGTTTTGAACCTTTTGTGGACCATCATCTCGAAATTTTTTAATACAGATCTGCATTTTGAAGGAGTTAATGCAGTAACTTCCCCATATGATTATTACTCATCATAATAAAATTTCTTAGTATTAGAAGTTAATACCAACAAAAAAATTGACGTTAAAAGGTAAAACTACTAATTCCTTTTGTCTTTAGTGTAAATTAAAGTAAGAACTACTGACTCATAAGTCTTATAATATTGTTCAAAAGGTTCTCCGATATTTTCCAAACACAAATAACACCGTCTTACAGTTGAATTAAGAGGTTTTATATCGGGGGATCGCGCTGGCCATCTTACTCTCGAATATGTTCCAATCCATCTTGGTGGAAACCTTACCGATAAATATTCCTGAACTGCTCTGGAACTTGTAAAAACTAACCTTCAATATCAACCTGAGGTAAATCAGCCAAAGCTACTTCTACGTCATTTTTTAATAAATATTTTGGTAGCGTTTAAAAAATTAAAAGATCCGTTATAGAAAAAGAGACCTATTATTCGTATTCCGAATATTGCAGCCCACATATTACAATCGAAACGATGTTGGTGTCTACGCACTTTATAAACTTGAAGTTTTTCTTTCACCCGATATCGAGCATTTCTTATGTTGAAAATTCCGTTATTGGTCACCTAACTTTTCATCCGACCAAATGATTTCATATGGAAATTGCTCATTCTGCACATTGCCTGGTATACCTTTCACATAACTCTCTGTGCCTCGCTGAATCCCCTGGTTGAAGTCCGTGACAAATTCTAAATTTAAATGGACGCAGTAGAATGGGCCACTCTAATTGTTAGTTCAATGTGTCGTGTAGAAATTTCTGGATTTTCCGTAACAGCTAGTGAAATATTATTTGCACCATATTCTCTTAAACTGACTGACAAGTTCCTAAATGTGGTTTTATGAGGCTCCTGTCTCTCAGGATATTTGGTTAAATACGTCCGTTCCGCTTCTTTGGAATTTCGTTGGCTTTTTTTTTTTATGATTGTGGACCTGAACAGGCTACATAAGGCCTATTGTGCTAAAGCACTCAGGAACACTTAGGAGGATGGATAGAGGTATAATGAATTGCCAATAGATGGCTATGAACAGCTACCTTAAATTTTGACATATCATAAGTGGGAGGAAAACAGGAACTAGGGAGATCATTCCAGAGTTTAGAAGCCGTGTAGAAAAATATGGATTGCGCCCGTTTGGTACGACAAGTGGAGATTTGTACTGCATACTGATGATGTGAATGAGCGAACCGAGTGTTTCTCGCAAAGATAGTCGGAGATGGTATCAAAGAATGTAATTCACCAGCACAATAGCCGTTGTAATAACGATAATACAAAGAAAGAACTGAAACCATCCTTCTATGCTCAAGGGAGTGTATGTGAGAAGTTAAGGACGGGTCATTTATAAGCCTAATCGCTCTCTTTTGAATACGATCAACGATATCGAGAGCGTATTGGGGAGCACTAACCCAAAGGTGAGAATTATATTCCAGATGAGGCCGAATTTGGGCCTTATACAGCAGAAGGAGTTGTCGAGAAGTAAAGTACTGCTTAGATCTGTACAAAAAGCCTATTTTACGAGCAGCTGTTTTGGTAGCTGACAGAAGATGGTCAACCCATGAGAGATTTGAAGATACAGTCATACCCAACAGAGTAATAGAGTCTGAAAACTTAAGAACTGAGCCATTCATACTTACAACAGGAAATGATCGATCTTTTTTCGCGGACACAAGGCAACACTGAGTTTCGTTAGCATTAAATTTAACTAGATTATTGCTTCCTCATTCGAGAATACGTAGAATGTCTTTGTTGATTGAATTTGTCATTTCAGCTTTAATTTCTTGATTTGACATAGAAGGTGGATTATCACTATGAGTAGACTGAGATGAACTACAGTGAAGAGTGCTATCGTCAGCAAAGCAATGGATGGGGTTAGTTGTTGAAGAAATAAAGTCATTTATGTACAGCAGAAAAGTGTAGGCGCTATAACGGATCCCTGTGGTACGCCCGCGTTAATGCTAACTTCTTTTGAAAAAAGCCATCAACTACGACACGTATTCGTCTTTTATCAAGGAAACTAGAAACCCAGTTGATGAGTGTATCATTTAACCCAAACGAGGTGAGTTTGGCAAGTAAACACTTACGCCAAACTTGGTCAAATGCCTTTGAGATATCTAAAGCGACTACAACTGTTTCACCGGACTGCTCTACTGTATTGTTCCAAACTTGGGTCACATATGAAAGAAGATCGCCTGTTGAACGACTTTGCCTAAACCCATATTGGTGGTCACTAAGGAGTTTGTTAGTTTCAAGGAACGTGAGCAGTTGCTGATGATGGCTTTTTCCATGATTTTAGACAAAATGGAAGTGATGGCAATTGGTCTGTAATTTGAGGGGTCGGTCTTATCACCTTTTTTGGGAATAGGTTGAACATTTGCTAACTTCCATGATGAAGGGAATTCCCCAGAAGATATAGAGATCGTATAGAGCTTAGATAGGACTGGTACTAGTTCGGGGGAACATTTCTTTAAGACAATAGCTGGGATACCGTCTGGACCAGTCGCCTTATTGAGATCAAGCCTACTGATGATCGATTCCAAGAGCTTGTACCGAAAATGAATTGGTTTCATAACGTATGAAGAAGAGTTGACTAGGGGCACATCTTTTCCAGAATCATTGAGACACGAGTTTGATGCAAACAAATCCACAAAAACGTTGGCTTTGTCTACAGAATCAGCAACTACCGACCCGTCAATAGATGTCAGGGGGGGAAATGAAGATGTTCGAAAGTTTTTACTAATGGCTTTTGTTAAAGACCAAAATTTACGACTGCCTAAAGGAGATGTAGCTAGTTCATTGCATTTTCGTTGTTCGAACAACTTTTTAGTTTTAGTGATGACACTTTTGCAGATATTTCTAGCACCAACGTATTCTACATGACTGTCAACCGATTTATTAGATTTCCATTTAATGTAACATTTATTTTTAAAGATATTGCATCAGAACAAGCCTTATTGAACCAGGGTTGGGAACGTGAATGACCTACACGGTACTGTTTTTCGGAATGTATAACTCCATTCCCATGAGGATGACTTCAGATACTGAAAGAGCGATGTCCGAAGAAGAGGACGACTTAAAACAATATTCACGCCATGGAAAGGTTGCAAAGAAATCCCGTAAATCACTACATCGAACTAACTTAAAACACCACAAGGTTCTATCGGTTTGGCGAACAACAGTGGAATTAGGTACAGTAAAAATGATTTCTATTAGACAATGGTCGGAAAGACCCAAAAGGCGAAAGAACGGAAGTTTTATAAACAAGAGGGTTTGATGTAAGAAAGAGATCTAGAAGATGTGGAGTATGGTTAGGGTTATCAGGGATTCTTGTGGGTTCAGAAATCATTTGTGTGAGATCACATGAAATAGCAAATGTTTCTGCACTATGACCAGCGGATTTGTAGTAGATGAAAATTGAAGCCAATTAGAGTTATGAACATTGAAATCGCCTACAAATGAGATATCGCAAGATGGAAACTGAGACAGGAGATAGTCAACTTTCATACTAAGGTAATCGAAGAAGTCTTGAAAGTTGCTGTCATTAGGAGACCTATAAATGCAACAGTAGAATTTCACAAAATTAGGACCAGAATGTTTAAACCAAATCACGTCAAAATTTTTATTTTCTAAGGAAGAAACCCTCTTGCAAGCAATTCTGTCCTTGATGTACGCACATACGCCTCCTTTATATCGAAAGTTAGAGTGAAGATGGTATTGAGGAAATTGCAAGTCGGGTGACTCGGAGCTTTCAGAGGAGACTTGTGTTTCAGATAGAAACAATATATCAGGTTGTAATTGTTCAAGATGTTGGTGAATAGCATTAAGATTAGACCTGATACCGCGGATGTTGCAGTAGTGAATCAGAAAGTTGATACTTTCGATGACCGAGGTCGCTTGGGCCCTACCCTCCCGGACATCCGAGTGGGGCAGGATTTTACGTCCGGAATTTATAACCCTAGAAACCACAGCCATCTTATTTTTTAATTTGGGACTTTTAATCCGGTAGGAGACAGTGAGGGCGAGAAGGAAGAATAAGGATGAGAATAGATTAAGGATAATGGAAAAGGTACATAGTATGTAACACAAAAGCATATCATATTGTTCTACATTTGAAAATTGCGCCATACTTTTTTGATAATAACTACCACAGATTAACTATTTCAGAGTTAAATACTAGTACCAACTGAATACAAAATTGTACAATACAAGATTATGACAGATACTGAATTACTTCAAATTCATCTATTTTTATTTTTTCAAAGCCGTCTGTTTTTATTTATTCTTTGTTAGGACATCACATCGTTGCTATAATGTCGCAGATAGAACTGTAAGATATTATTTACATTTGGAGATACATGTAAAACTCTGTATCAGCTTGAAAAAATAATTTTTTTTAATTATACATATGTATTTTAGAGGTGTTTGATAATGATCATTTAATTAGGTAACTTTAATGTTAATTTTACAAGCATTGAGTTTTTTATGTTAAGGTGGACAATTAACACTATTTTATTTCAGTTCTTTTCCTTATTTTCTAAAATATTAAACACAAAGGAAAGCTAACTAAATAAACTTTTTTGAAAACGCATGTTTGTATTAAACAATTGCGCGATGATGGTCCATAAAAGGTTCAAAACACAATCAGACCATCAAATGTGATCCAGTGCTGAATTCGTAATAAAGTAACCCTTCAAAATCAGCTTTCGAAATATTAGAACCGTATTTAAAAAAATAAGTTGATCGAGGCTATAAAAATAGGAAACGTCGATTGAAAAACTTAGTATGCCATGTTATAGCTCGTAACAAGTTGCCAAGAAGAAGTGTTTCCCTAGCATTTATAATAACGCCAGAAAAAATTCAAGTATTTCAAATATCTCAAAAACTCAAAATCACACCATCGATTTTTGTGTCATTTTATTGGTCTCCTAATTACACAACTTTTTTCCCGTTTAACTGCAGTTGCATCTATTGCCAATTCCGAGATCCCCATCTTGAGCATCTTGTATATAGTAAAGGTAAAAATGTTACCTATTTAAATTATTAACCACTATTGGAAAAACGTTTCAAAACTAATTGATTTAGTGTCCTCTAGTATTTATACCGTTACAGATACCATCCACTTTCCTGCTTCACATTAATTAAACTTAAAAACTCTTTTTAATCACGAAATTAGAGCAAAACTTTCTAAGCCATGTAAAGCCTGTCTTTGTGCATCCAAATCGCGATACGTTAGATGAGGTTGTACAAACCGCACAAGGAAAAGCTTCATTACAGCCGAGCGTTGGTTAATTGATCGAGAGCGAAGCTCGAGATCAGTTAAAACTCGAGACAGTAATGTACCCTTCCTGCAAGTTCGTATACTATTTTATTCGCAATCATCCAATGTTAAAAATAACAACTTACTAAACATTCTGAATAATAAATGTCCTGATGTAAGAAATATAAATCAAAGTAAGCTGGGCGTGAACATAAATACATAAAATTATAACTGTCAAATTGTGAAAAAGTTTTAACTATGGAAATCCAAAAAAAATTTTTTATTAGTTAGTTTTTAAATATGTTGTACGTCCGTTGATTAATAAAGAATACCGAACAATGACACACAATTTAATTAATTGTAACGATTATCAGGTTCCTGATAGTTATGCAACCTCACCACAGGCATGTAATAATTTTCGGGTATTTAATAATTATTCCCGGCTAGTTCATTATTCTCGGCTAGTTTCAGTAATCATCTAGTACCCAGCTGTTGTCATGTCATGAAATTGACAATACATGATTGCGAATAAAATCATATTATTCACAATTAGTTTGTAACATATTTTTAAACCATTTAAAGGTTGAAACGTGAATGATTCTACGGGTTTCCTTGAAGCGGACAGTAATAAAAAAAAGGAGACAGTAATGAGATGAAGCGGTCAGTAATGGACCTCTTTCCAACCTGTGGGGAAGCTACTATCGATTTAAACTATCAATGTCAAATTGGACAACTTGCCAATTTTAATGAAGGGTCAAGAGTATCCAACCATTTTTTCTCAAGTGCGTATATGGTGAGTAAACGCAGGCAATAGGTGGAAACAAGCAACACGTTTTCATTAATAACCATATTTAATAAGTGAATTATTGATAACAAGTAACGACAAAACCAATAGAAAAATAGTAAGCATAACATTTATGGCTTCACATTAAAGTAAAAATTAAAAGTCGCATTGTCACGACCTTCAATATTAAACGAGAAGCCGTGAGTGTTTAAATTTTTTTTGATTTGAACTATATAATGTTGCTTGTTCTTTAATTGTGAATAAAATGGTATACAAACCTCGGCAAAAGTATTATTGCCCTATCTCGGGAACTAGTTCACCGGGAGGCTGAACTATACTTCTCTCGACAGGAATGGAACACTTTCCGCCTCGGTATGTAATATACGGGTAAGAAGAAACCATCGCGAAAACTATGGTTACCGATTATAATAAAAATACTAAGCAGTGGCGTATCACATTTGTATGTTTAATTATATGTATATTGAAAGAATGCGTATGAAGATGAATAATTCCAATATTTCCATTGGTGACTTCCAGTATAGCTTTTAATTATAATAAATTGCGTATTTACATAAAATATGGTTCTTTGAATTGCTTTTAATATACCATTAAAATATACATTATGCACCATGTGACGCCTTTGAGGTAAACGAACGCGGGAATTTGAACAGCATAAAGTCGTCTTTCGCGCATAGGCGGGCTCGTCTTGTTACACGCCGGCCACTGTACTATAACGTTCATTGTTGTTTCTCTAATATTGTTCTTAGATATTGCTTTAAATATATATTACTTTTCTGAATTAAATCAATTTTGTTTTACTGAGATATTTGAAGGTCAATCGTTTTTAACATTTATTTACACTGGTTATGCAGTTGGTAATAATCAGTAGAAAAGTCCACTTCTAACGTTTTAATTTGGTTTTACACTTATTCCTCATTAGATGAAGCAATTATTTGCGGTTAATTGTTTCACACGCTTTACGCAGTTTCGTCAAGGATAAAATGTTACAGGTAAGCCATTTGGTGTGCCTTTATTCTATAAAACGTTCTTTAACTTTAGCCATCAATCTAACTTAACAGCTATCTTCGATATAATTAGAGACATTTGGAAAAACATACTTTCCGAATAGTAAAAGACCGTATTATCTGTTTATCCTACACACATAACCTCCATCAACTAATAATTTTGCTCTGGGAAAGCACTATCCATTTTATTTATCTTATTCTAACCTCGTCAAGGTTAAAGTATTGCTATCAACTTTTGCTAGTTCTTATGTACCTATTTCAGAAGTTTTCAGCCAGCTTCAAGTTTCGAAGGACGGCAGACATAATTTTTCATCGAACCTAATACTGAAATTTCACATTGCCTGAACTTGGCATTAATATAATGTAATTTGACCTCAGTAAGATAAGATTTATCTAAATGCTCTCGCTTTTGTTATATTTAAATACTTATAGAGGTAGTTATCGTTGGGCCGTTAATTGTAAGTATTATTCTATAAGCAACAGTTACTGACCAATTTACATATCATTTTGGGTAGCCATTGAGCTTTATCAAGATAAAAACATTTGGAGCCCAAGACAGAGAATAATTATTTCTATACTTTGTGACTACTTTTATTTTTAATGCTTAACTACTTTAAAGGTAGCAAAGCTAAGTCTCAATATGAATGTATAGATATATCCTACTTTGTTGGTGCTAAATTTAAGTTGTTATTTAATGCATAATTACAAAAGTACTCACTTGTAAAATTAATCACTTTTATATGTACTTTCAAATCAGGTCAATTGTTGTCAACTTGTTTATTGCCATCACGTATTAATTATGTAGCGTATCAGAGGCGTTAGACGTGACAATGTACTATTGACGCACATGCTTAAAAATGTACTTTTTGAATACCGTGTTACTATGCACATGTACCTATGCAATAAGATAGAATTTCACTTATTACACATTGAATAAATACTTTTCTTTATTTAAGTGTTTCGACTTCTCAATTGACACAAATGGTTTAACTTTCAGTTATCCATATTCAAACATTGATATTTTTTTATTTATTATACACTATCATCAAAAAGTTCCGGGAACTGGTAAATAAAATGTTTTTTTTCTGTTAATATTCGGGTAAATTTATTTTATCGCCTTCAAAATAGCATTGGTCTGAATCGATGCACATATGTCAACGTTTAACCAATTCATCCTTACATTTTTCATACTCCGATGTGGGATGGCTTTCAACTCCGTCGCATTTTCTCTTATTTCGTCTATCCTCGAAAGTCTGAAAGTTTGTTTCCACAAAGCGGTAATTTAAGTTTTGAGAACAGGAGAAAGTCACAGGGTGCCATATCCGGAAAATATGGAGCTTGTTGGATGGTATTGATTACGTGTTTGATCTAGTTGTTTGTCCATAATTGCGGTCATTTTCTAAACTTCATTGACTATTTAGTCCATTTACACGTGCTTATAATGAACAACTCCTGGATAATTAAAGAAAACGACGAGCATAACCTGGATTTTTGATCGATTTTCATACCGCACTTAGATGATTGCTGCCTAATTTCCACATCACATTCGTAAACCCATGTTTTGTCACCAGTAATTATGCGTTTTATCATGGTAAGATCGTTTATTACCTCTGAAATCATCTCCTGGATCACTGCCTTCCGGGACTGTTTTGTAACGAAATCTAGGTCCTTTGCCACAATCGTAGTGCAACGCCTTTCAGGTCCAAAATATCCACCGCAATATGCTGTGCTGATCCATACGACATGTTAAGCGCGAGTACGATTTTTTCAATGTTATCATCGGTTATCGATGTTGAAGGGCGTCCACTAGGAGGTGCATCTTCAACTTCTTTGAAAACTTTTTTTAAATGCCAAATACCACTTTTATGCTCGTGTTTTAGAAAGTGAGCAGAGTCTCTTTAGGATTTTCTAGCAATTTCAATGCATCGGCACGAGAAACTTCGTTTAAAACACAAAACTTCATACAAACTCTTTGGTCAATAGTGTTTTCCATTTAGAAATACGAAGAAGTGCACAAACTGGATTGATATAAACAGACGCCAAACAAGTACTAGTGACACAGATGGAGCTCACGTTTGACAGAAGTGTCGGGGAAAGGTTTACCAACCTGAGAGAAAAATATTTTTTCGAATCGAAAAGCATCCTTTAAAATACAAACTCCCGGAGCATTTTAATCATAATTTCAAATACAATAAAGTTGAATTCCTATATTGTTTATGTTTTTGTAAGAAGAAAAATCTCTGTAGTTCAGCTTTGTTGCATTAAAATTATTTTATTGTTATCAAAAATTTATTATGTAGTTTATTAAAAGCGTTTGTCTTAAAAATTTACTGTTTGAATACTGCGCTACTAGGATAGAATTTCACTTATTACAAATTAAATGAATTCCTTTTTTTAATTGAGGGCCGGCAATTCTCAATTAACACAAATATAAATTTGAGTTTCCATATTCAAACTTGATCTTATCTATTATACCGGGTGTTCCAAAAATAACGATCCATTTCCACGAAAACGCTAACGTGTCACAGGTGTTTGAAGAGATGCTCTCCTTAGAAGAAAGAATAGCGATAGTTTCTTGGAAACTCTGTGGCAGAACACATGAAGCGGTACGTGACCTATACCATCGAAGATATGGGAAACAGCCACCCACAAGGGCCAATGTCAGGCTACTTGTGAACAAGTTCAGACGAACCGGTAGCATGACTAACGAGAAAAGTCTTGGAAGACCATCAACATCTGACGACGCCGTCCAGAACATTTTGGAGGTAGTTGAAAGTAGCCCACGTGCTTCCGTTCGTCGGCTGAGCCGTGAGTTGAACATTCATCAAACCACTGTTTGGCGTACTCTTCGTTTTACTCTGAAGAAGAACGCGTATCACGTGCAGGTATTGCATCACCTGCAGGAGGAAGATTATGCAGCCCGTGTGGCAACCTCCTCTGTACAGGCGAGGCCACATTTCACACATGTGGATTAGTGAATCGTCACAACTGCCGGATATGGGCCAACAGGAATCCTCGTGAGGTGTAAGAATGAGAAAAAAACACCCCGAAGGTTAACGTGTGGTTAGGGATGATCAACACTAAAATTCATCGTCCATTTATGTTAGGGGCACCAACGGTAAATGGTGCAAATTACCTTGATACGCATGGATTTTCTTGGAACCACAATTGGAATCTGATGGAATTCTGAACACCATTATCTTCTAGCAAGATGGGGCTCCTCTCCACTTTGCGCACATTGTTCGCGATTACCTCAATCGCACGTTTCCCGAACGGTGGATCGTTAAAATCACAAGTCTGCAACAGATGCCTGAAGAATTGTGGATGCAGTCAACAGCATCACACCTGAACAACTCCAGAGAGTGTACAGTTCTCTGGCGGAACGTTGGTCGCTGTGCGTTGACATGCAGGGTGGACATGTCGAATTTTATTAATTTTCTATGTACATATGCTCCTGTTCCATGTATATCTACGATTCCTACATTAAACATCTTTATCATGAAAATGGACTGGTATTATTATACTAGGTATCTTAAGTATAAAGTATAAAGTACTACTATTGGCCTAAACGACATTAATTTAACTTCTAAATTTTGAGGTTTCCTACTTCATTATATTTTAAATTTATTAAAAAAATATGACGAATGTATTAAATTTTTCATTAGACTCGTACTGTTTCCTTTAGATTCTGTCTAGACCTTACTAATTATATTTGTTCCTTAGTTGGGAAAGTAATTAATGTTACTATAGATTTAAGGCTGCTTTTTATTACTTCTAGCAGGCATCCCTTCACTCTTAACTTTTAAATTCAATTTCATTGTCAAAGACTTGCACCACCTCTACTATGACTGAGGTACCGGCAAGACCCTAGACTATCTTCGCGTTAGCCCTCTGGTACGGTAAGTTTTGGCACAGCGTGGAGATTTGAACGTAACAAATTCTAGCTATTTATGTGAAATTTATGTGAATGGAAAGCAAAAAAAATCAGCCTGCTGACTTGAAAATTTTAACAGTGTCTAGTACTTGAGTTCATTCAATCAAATACTTACGTCATATCTAAAAGCAATCGATTCCAAGCTTATGAGTTGCTACCAACGAAAAAAATAAAATACAATTAGCTCTTCTTCTTATCCCACAACTATACCACCACCACCACCAACAGTCGCTGGGGTCCGGACATTTAAGTGTTTAACATTTATGTAAAATTTGAATGCAATCTTTATTTAAGTTGTATTATTACGGACGAAAGAAAATCATATTAATCCCTTTTACCTCTTACCCGTAGATCTACGACCGCCAAAAATCTCAGATGTCTAAAAATATAGTTATTAAACACAATTTTAATACAATTGGTACAGAAAAAATTTTTATTAACAAAACATTAAAAACTATGTGTTCGGTGGGAAAGTGCCAGATCTTATGGTTTCACATTGTTGCGCATTGCTCGAGGTCTGAAACGACCAAAATCTTTACTTGTAGTTTAATTTCATTGACAAGTGTTTATTTATACATCAATTTCACTGGGAAAATAATTAAAATTATTTGCTCAGTGGACAGAACTAGATATTCACAGTATTGGTTATCGTTTATGGCTTGCAGTGAACAAGATCTTCATTTATTCACCGATTTTATTGGAACAACGGTCAAAACTAATAGATAAATGGATGAGAACATCATTTTATGGATGTACCACGTTGGTCATCTTTTAACACTTTCAGTGCTGACGTCACCGATCGGTGTCGCAGTGGTTGCATGCACAGTGCGTCTGACACCGACTGGTGTCGCATGGTAGTCATTACGAAATAGGCCAGTATGAACTTAGCACTACAGTGAAACGCACGTGTGTTTGTCAGCGTGGTACTTAAGGTTAGAAATTTTAAAATGTTTGCTTAGTTTTCGATTCTGTGATTTTTTGTCGGATTATGGATAGAAGTGCACCATGTCCGTCTAACCCTAAAAATGCTAAACGAACGTATAAAAACACTAAAAACTTACAAAAGAAGATATCTTAGCCGCTTTAGGAAGCAGTAATGAAGAAAATGAATAAGATTTGCTTGAATCGAGTGATAGTTTCACAATGTTGGTCATCGTTTAGGGTCTGTAATGTCCAAAATATTTATGTATACACCAATTTTATTAGGAAAACGGTCAAAACTGTTTTCGATGGGCAAGAACAAGATTTCATGGATATAACGTGTTCGTTAAAATTGGACAGGGTGTCTAAAGGTGACTGTACATGTTAGGTCATTTGAGAATTGGACAGATCTATTTTGAGAAACCCCTCTTACTCCTTATTCCGCAAAAATCACAGATATCCAAAAATGCAGGTATTAAACACTTTTAGTAAATTTTAATACAGTTGCTTCTCAAATTTTTGAGTAATTAAAGTCTAAATAAAATCACATTAACTCCATCTACTCCTAAACATTGGTGAGATGTAGACGTTTATGTCTTGAATAGGTGTGTCAAATTTAAATGCGCTTGCTTTTAATATTTTGAGTCATAGTGTAATAAATGATCATTTGCTAGCAGAACGGCCGTTTAATTTTTCTGAAGGAATGTCACTGAGCTCACTCATTACTTGTAGGGAGTTTGATTTAATATTAAAAAATATGAATAAAATTGTTAAGATGTAAACAATTTTGTCAAAGTTGAAAAATTAAAACATAAACTTTATTTATTTATTGAAGCTGTTAGATTTGAAGCAATGACGGCCCCTTTTGTCTCTCACATCACATTGAAAAACTACTCCACTCAAATTTTTCTCTACTTAACACCAATCAATAAACTGTCTTACAATATCATTTTCCTCTCTCCAGTACCAATATGTACAATTTATGCTTTTACGCTGTTAATTAATTTATATTAATTCATTTATACGAGGTAGGTTCACAAAATTCTTAATTCGAACCTAATTATCATTATCTTCGTCATTACACTACACCTTCCAATGGGCGGGAAAAAAAGTAAAACAACATTTTTGTATTTTTTCTTTCTAGTTCGCTTACTTTTACAATTTTCTCTTATTACTAAGTTCTTTATTAATAGAATTCTGCTTCTTCCACTTTCCTTAAACATTGACCTAATTTTTAATCGCTAATAAAATGTTCGGAGACATGTCTTCTATAACTTTATATGGACCGTTAAATATTAGTTCTAACTTGTTACATTTTTACTCCTTACCATTGAGCGTTGTTACAATTTGTATCTAACCTATTTTTCCCATTAACTTTCATTTTAATTAAATTATTTTTTGCATCATTCCAAGCTGTTTGTAATCTGAATTTCAGATCTGTTGTAGAAATTGTATACTAAATCTAAATCTCCTAAAATACCTTGTAGCAAATTACACCTTTTACCGAAAAATAATGCATATGGTATATAATTTGTTTCTGTCTGAACTGTATCATTAAATAAAAATCACCAAAATCGTACCCATGTACTAAAATTCATTTTTAAGTATGCCTTTAAATTTATGTTTTTTAAGCCTATAGTTTCGTGGTGATATGCTCTTGAATTAATTTGATTTAGCCTAAAATATCTTTGTTAAAAATTCTGTCTCCTGGTCAGTTACTATATTTCTTGACCGTACTTATTTACAAACGTTCTACCTACTATTTACACTTCTTTATCTTACATTGAATATGCTTATACACATTCTATTTGTTTATATTGGATACTTAAATTTATTGCTTTTGCTATATTAGTGTAAAGGAATTACTAGATCTTAATGGATTGTCCGAAATGTGCACAATGTGGGTGTTATCGTTAATTGTTTCTTGCTTGGTTTAGAGAGTTTGTTCCTTTGGTAATTGCTACACTTAAAAATAAATTGAATGATATACTATTTTAAATTACCCCAATAATATATTTTTTTAATATAATGCATATATTCGATTTATTCCTACATGTCCACTTGTATATGAAAATCATTTATGAACAACTTTTTTGTTTTTTGTAGACGAAGTTTTTCAAAAGATTCTTCAGAAGCTCTTCATTTTCGTTCGTTTTAAATATACAAATTTCTGGAATTTCATTTTACATATTTCTTGCACCCGTTCGAGAACATTACCTAAGACGTTATTTCGTAAAGTAAACTACAATGTATAAATGATTTGCTTCATTGTGTCATACAGAACGTTATCTACTGTAATTATCTTCTTAGATTTTAATTTACTTTTGTCATGCGTATTAATTGTTTTCAATTCTATTTAGTAATAGAACCGGCTTAACAATTCTGCCACCTACGGATGATCAAGTCATTGGTTTGTCTTATTATCAAGGTTCACCGTCGATTTTGAAGTTTTAAGTTGTACCTAAATTTATTTATAGTTGATTAAAAAAAAACATTTTGTGAGATAACATAAATTCCAAATAAATACAATAATGGTCTATGATCTGTATAAATATCAAATTTTCTACCGTATAAATATGGTCAAGGTGTTTTACTGAGCAAAAAATTGCTAAAGGTTCTCTTTCAATCATTACATAATCGTTTTTCGCTCTACTGGCGTGGGCTATTGGTTTGTGATTTGCGTTACATAAAATTGCCCATATTGCATATGAACTAGCGTCAGTCTTCAAAAATCTAGAAATTTTAAAATCGGTGGGTTAATTAATGATTGTTTTAATGCATCAAATGTTTTTTAACATGAATCTTTCCATTCAATTTTCGTATCTTTATGGGTTAATTTATTTAAAGAGTTTGCTCTCTGCAAATGTTTTAATAAACTTTCGGTAGTAGTTAATAAATGCAATAAAACATTTCGTTTCATTCGCGTTCCTCGCTATTGGATAATTTTGATCAGATAAAATACCGTTTTCTCTTATCAGATGACCTAAATATAAAACTTCTTTCTTTAGAAATTCGCATTTTAATAGATTTCAAATTATACTTTTCTTAATCGTTCAAATGTTGCCTATACAAAACGTGACTTGCAATTTAAACCTTGCTATATTACAAATTTTTAAAAATGAATTCGCACCATTGGTAATCTTATCATTTGAAATTGACCTCTTATATGCCGTAGAAGCAATATATTTCCTACTTGCAGGTTCTACTTGATAGTAACTTTGCCTTAAACGAAAATGTGAACAATATATATATCGCATATATATATATATATATATATATTATATATATATATATATATATATATATATATATATATATATATATATATATATATATAATCTCTATAATCTATAACAATTCGCTATTTATTTCCACTTTTACATTTTGTATTTTTGGCACAGTAAGTGATGGAGCTAACTAATTTGATCCATTCCTCATAATAATTCCTTTCTTCAATAATTCGTTTACTTGTTTATTTATTTTAGCTCTTGAGCGAATGGTAGCCTATAGGGTTTTCTTAAACGCAGGCAGTTTTAACTTTATTTCCTCTTGACCTACATTTGTAACAATTTTTCAATAAGATCGCGTTCTTCTAAATTTAAATCTTTGGTATTAATTGAATCTAACAATTATTCTGTTATATCTAAGCACAAATTATTCTCAAAAGCATTGTATAAATTAAAAGGTGATAGTTTGGCATATTCGGGTTTAAAGTTTCGAAATTATTTTCTTGTCGTTCGTATTTAATATCTTTACTGTACTACATTTTGAGGTAGCCTAGCGATAATTCGTGCTGTAAAAACTATTTGCTATTTTTTTTGGTAAGATTATGGAATTTTGGTCATTTTTAACATCGAGCATTTAATTATATCACACCAGTGTCAGTGCCAGTAAATTTTTTATATTTTCACCAAATTTTCAACTGGCTTGTTACATTCTTTTACATTATGTAATTCATTTGATAAAACTGCAGCGCTCTTTGTTAAAATAAAATTTAACTTTATGCCCTCAACTAAATCCTCTATAGTTTCTATGATTCATCTAACCTTTGAAAACATATACTATAAAAATTTTATGAACATACTTTCTTTGTTCCCAGTCATATATGGCAATAAACTACAAGCAGCTTTAAATCAAAAATTTCCCCCATTCTAATTGATCGTTACTTAACTTAATTTCTAACAAACTACGTGCTTCAAAAACACATTCCTTTTACAATAAAACTGCTTCTACTATACAATTACAATTCTACCTTAGACAATTTTTTTAATTTATCATAAAAATCGAACATTTTACTATCGAAAAATGATTGAAATGTCGGAGCTTTTTTAAATTTATAATTTAATGCTATAAACATTCAAATTAGTTTACATCTTTAACAGTAACAGTAGTAGGTGTTCTTCGTGATGAACAATATATATATATATATATATATATATATACGAGATAAACCGATGCAGGCCTGCACTTACCATGTGTTGATATGACTATTTCTTACGTATGTTTATGTTTAACCTTTGAACATGAATTTATGTTTATATTTCAAGATTTTGTCTATCAATCATTTATCATCGTTGCATTATAATAATAAATACTGATTTTTCTTTATCTATCTGAAGTTCCTGTAGTTACTTTAATATCTGTAACATAAACAAATTTAAAACACGTATCAAATTGTAAACTTTCACCATTATTGTATTGTCACGAATATTTAAAATACTTAGCATTTCTGGGTTTTCAGTAGTGCAATGCTTCCAAAACAGCTAAATTGTCTAAAAATGTAAAAAAAGTGTAAAAATGTAAAGTTGTTTTGTGAGGTCATAAGGTGATTATTTACTATTAAATGTTTGCCATAATTTGATTTGTCTGTGTTTATATTTATAACATCCAATGTGTTCTTTGTATTTAATATCAAAGTTCGTAAGTGTTTGTCCAATATAAACAAAGTTACAGAATCGCTGTTTTCCATTCCAATTTTGGGAAACGGAACTAAGCATCTGCAAAGTTTTTGATGGTATTCAGTGACGTAATTACTGAAATTACGTCACTGAATACCATCAAAAACGTTGCAGATGTGCCTTAGTTCCGTTTCCCAAAATTTTATGAATATTAGTTTTGCGGTTCACATAATAGGTTGGAGGGGGGGGGGGGATTTAAACGGGCATTGTATGTGAGAAGTAACGTAGAGATACATGATTATGACACTCAAGTGATTTTTGATGTGATTTGTCACAACTCTTTTAGTTGGTTTTTATAAAAAATGTAACTGACAGACAGGGTGGATTTGAATTAGATTTACCCCACTTTACCATGAGGGTGTACACGATCTATATTTATAGAAAATTCATGTATCACCTATCTATCTTAAATTGTTAGTTTTTGTTAAAATTGGAAGCCAAAAACGAGGTTGACCAAGTTCCATCTAAGCATCACAATCTTGTTTAACGATAGTGGTTCTAAACAGGCTAAGTTCAGCCTAACGTGTTACACCACTCAGAAACACCTAGGAGGATGGAGAGGGGGAAACTGAATTGCCAAGAGATGCCTATAAATGGGTAACTTAATTTGGTTCATAAGTGAGAGGAACTAGGAAGATCATTTCAAAGTTTAGAAGTCGTGTAGAAGAATGTGAATTGCGCCTGTTTGGTAGAAGTGGAGAATAGTACTGCATATTGATGATGTGAATGAGCAAACCGAGCATTCCTAAAAAAGGTGACCCAGATGGTATCAAAGAATGTAAATCAGCAGCACAATAGCCATTGTAATACTGATAGTACAAAGAAAGAATGGGAAAGATTCTCCTATACTCAAGAGACTGTATGTCAGAAGTGAAGGACGGGTTATTTATAAGCACAATCGATTTGATTTGAATGCGATCAACGATATCGAGAGCGTAATGAGGAGTACAAACCCAGAGGTGAGAATGTTCTAAATGAGGTATAATTTGGGCTTTATAAATCAGAAAGAGTTGCCGGGAGGTGAAGCTTATATATGTACAAAAAGTCTATTTTACTCGCTGCTCGCTAGTCACTCATAAAAGATGGTCAACTTGTGATAGATTTGAAGATACCGTCATACGCAGTATCGTAGAAGAGCCGGAAAACTTAAAATATCTGATTCATTCATAATTACAATAGGACACAAGGCAACACTGATTTTTGTTAGCAATAAATTTAACTAGATTATTACTTCCCCATTTAAGGATACGTTGAACGTCATTGTTGATTTAAATGGCCATTTCAGCTTTAATGTCTTGATTTGATATAGAAGGTGGATTGCTATTATGGGTAGACTGAGATGAACTACAATGAAGAGCGCTGTCGTCAGCAAAGCAATGGATCGGGTTAGCCGTTGAATAAATAAGATAATTTATGTATAGCACAAAAAGTGTAGAATCTATAACTGATTTCTGTGGCACGCCTTCGTTAATGACAACTTGAAGAAAATGTGTTGATAGCTACATGATGATGGAGCTTAAATAGAACTGATACTAGTTCGGGAGAATATTTATTTAAGATAATAGCTGAGATATCGACTGGGCCAGTCGCCTTATTGGGATCAAGCGTACTGATTCTAGGAACTTGTTGAATTTGTTACATAGCGTACGAAGAAGAGTTGTTTAGAAGCATAGTTTTTGCAGAATCACTGACATGGTTTGATGTAAATAAATCTACAAAAAGAATCAGCAACTACAGATCCGTGAAAAGATGGAATGTAGGGAAATTAAGATGTGTCAAAAGTTTTTACTCATGGTTTTAGCTAAAGACTCAAATTTCCTACTGCCCAAAGTAGATGTAGTTGTTCATTATAATTCAGTGTTAACAGGGTGGCTGGCCATATTTTGACCCATTTTGAACTTGAATAACGTCGAAATTGGAAAATATATCAAGGTGCCGTTTTCTCAGAAGGGTTTGGATTTTCGGAAAGTTTTTTTTTACACTATTGCCGACTAGTTACTACATTTTGTTATACTGATAATAAAATGGCCGATTTTGGGATAAAGGACAACTTTTTTATTTTAAATAGAACACCCTGCATGTTTTCAGAAATATTTTCTATTATGCTTCGGATATTAATTTTTTATTGCTCTGAATTTGGAGGTAGTGGATGATAGCATTTTCTTTACATATTTCCATAGGAAGAAATCTGGAACTTGCAAGTCCAGAAATCGAGGTGTCCAGGATATATGAACCCTTCTTCCAATCCACCGGTTCCTGAAAACATTGTTCAGTGAATCTCGTAATGTGAGAATAGTGGGGTGTAGCTCCATCTTGTTAGAAGTAAACGGAATTTAATAAATTTTTTTGTTGTAATTGGGAGTGAAAAACATATCCAGCATATCAATATACCACACAAGGCTGTGACTTTCGGTGTAATCTCTATCGTGTTCTTCTCTAGAAGATATGCTTATTTACTTTGATTAAGATGAAAAGTGGCTTCGTCTGACATTATTAATTTATCCGAGAAATGCATATTGTTCCTTACTAAATTTTGTATCCGCTGGCAAAACTCTACTCTTCTTAGAAAATCAGTTACTTTTATTTCTTGTAAAATCTGTATCTTGTACGGCTTTAACTGAAGTTCCTTTTTTATAGTTTCTTGTACTGCAAGTCTAGGAATATACACTGAACTACGTATTGGATTATATCCAGAATTTGTAATGTGTTATTCAGCAAATTCTCGTTGCTTACTGTTTTGCCAAATTTTAATTGCATTTTTTGTGGGTAAATCTTTATTAAACATATTTATAAATCTTCGCTGGGTCTCTTTTTTGATTTGGTTTCGGCAAACACAATAACATACTTTCTTTCTTCCCTAAATTAGAACATGTTGTATTGCTTATTTGAGATAAATTGTCAAAAATGAACAACGTTACTGACAACGGGGCTTATTGAACATAATAACCTTGTTTCCACAAGCGCCATTTCAAAATACAGCATTTAAATGGTATTCCCAATCGACATGCAAACAAATTTTGGAGGACTATAAATCTGTTAGTTTTATAGTAATCGTAGCTTTCTGAAAGGAGAAAGATTGAATTTTTAGAAAATTGCAAAACATACGGGGTGTTTTATTTAAAACAACAAAGTTGTCATATACTCAAAAATCGGCCATTTCATGTTTACCCTCCAACGTACATATACATATGTAGGTATAGAAGGTTATGCAATCGACTTTTTTCGCTAAATCGATTTATTAGCTCATTTTACGTTTGTCCAAGTTTTACCAAGATCGGCTATCATGTCTGAATGTGTGGATGTGTGTGTTTGTGTATGGATGTATGTGCAATTCTCAATCACCAAAGTGGAATTTCGCGCACTAGATACAAAAATCACAATTTTCTATAACTGTCAAAAAATGTTAATATTTTTAATAAATTGCAAGAAACAATCACTTGAATAAAAAAATACTCAAATGATACTTTTAATTTAACGAAAACTAACCAGTACTAAACGGCAGAACTTGCTATTTCCTGTATATCTGGTGGAGTACAGGAAAAGTTGTCATCACTCATGAACAAAGTTCAAAGAAATTCTCAAATGTAACCATTATAGAAAAAATAGTGTTTGTACTTCGTGACAAAATTCGTGTTTTATGGCACATTCGAATGAATTTTTGGCCTCGACAGATCTCGGCAAAAAATTAACACTCTCATGTGCTATTTACAAAACACTCATTTTGCACACTTAGTACAAAAATAAATATCAATTTCCATTTTTTTAGGATAACTACGCAACCCGCTTTTTATGCGTTCATAACGAAAACAGGTAACATTGTAAAAACAAAAACAATAATTCATGGCAGAATAACGTTTAAATCTTCATGTCAGATTCATATACATAAATACATGTTAACCAAAAAAAAATTCCAATGCCGCCAGCTTACGTAAAAGATTGATTTGAAATCGTTTTTATTTTTTTGCGCACAAACGCACAAACTCACAAAAGCACAAAAGCACAAAAGCACAAACGCATAAACGCACAAACCCTCAAACTACAAGCGCACAAACACACAGACACACAAACACACAAACACACAAACACACAAACACACAAACACACAAACACACAAACACACAAACACACAACACACAAACACACAAACACACAAACACACAAACACATAAACGCACAAACTCACAAAAGCACAAAAGCACAAAAGCACAAAAGCACAAACGCACAAACCCTCAAACTACAAACGCACAAACCCTCAAACTACAAACGCACAAACACACTGACACACAAACACAAACACACAAACACACAAACACACAAACACAAACACACAAACACAAACATACAAACTCACAAACACACAAACACACAAACACACAACCACCCAAACACACAAATACACAAACACACAAACACACAAACACACAAACACAAACACACAAACACACAACACACAAACACACAAACACACAAACACACAAACACACAAACACACAAACACACAAACACACACACACACACACACACACAAAACACACACACACACACACACACACACACACACACAAACACACACAACACACACACAAACACACAACGCACAAACACACACACAACACAACACACACACACACAACACAACACAAACAACACACCACACACACACACACACACACACATGCACAAACGCACAAACGCACAGACGCACAAACACACAAACGACCTCAAGTACAAACGCACAAATGCACAAAGACACAAACGCACAAACGCACCAAAGCACAAACGCACAAACGCACAAACGCACAAACGCACAAACGCACAAACTCACAAAAGCACAAAATCACAAACGCACAAACACACAAACGCACAAACGCACAAACCCTCAAACCACAAACACAAACTCACAAACACAAACCCACAAACACACAAACACACAAACACCCAAACACACAAACACACAAACACACACAAAAGCACAAACGAACAAACTCACAAAAGCACAAAAGCACAAACGCACAAACCTTCAAACCACAAGCGCACAAACACACAGACACACAAACACACAAACACACAAACACACAAACACACAAACACACAAACACACACACAAACACAAACACACAAACACATAAACGCACAAACCACAAACTCACAAAAGCACAAAAGCACAAAGCACAAACGCATAAACGCACAAACCTCAAACACAACACAAACACACAACACACAAACACACAAACACACAAAACACAAACACACAAACACATAAACACACAAGCACACAAACACACAAACACACAAACACACAAACACATAAACACACACAAACAACACAAACACACAAACACACAAACACAAACCACAAAGCACAAACACAAACACAAAGCTAACAAAACACAAAACACAAAACACAAAAACACAAACACAAACCAAACACAAACACAACACTGACACAAACACAAACACACAAACACACAACACACAAACACAAACACACAACACACAAACCACAAACACACAAACACACAAACACACAACACACAACACACAACACACACACACACAAACACACAAACACACAACACAACACACACACACACAACACACACACACAACAACACACAAACACAAACACACAAGCACACACAACAGCACAAACACACAAACACACAGAACGCACAAACACACAAACACACAACACATACAAAGCACAAACACAAAACACAAAGCACAAACAGCACACAAAGCACAAACGCACAAACGCACAAACGACACAAACCGCAAACAAAACGCACAAACTCAACAAAACGCACAAACACATGACACAAACGCACAAACACACAAACAGCACAAACACACAAACACTACAAACACACAACACACAAACTCACAAACACAAACCACACAAACACACAAACACACAAACACACAAACACACAAACACACAACACAACACAAAACACAAACGACACAAACCACAAAACACACAAAAGCACAAACCACAACACACTAAACACACAAACAACACACAACACACAAACACACAAACCACAGACACAAACACACAAACACACAAACACACAAACACACAAACACACAAACACTCAAACACACAAACACACAAACACAACAACAACACACAAACACACAAACACACAAACACACAAACACAAACTCAAACACATAAACGCACAAACTCAGCAACAAACACGACAAACACACAGACACAACAAACACAAACACACAAACACACAAACACACAAACACACAACCACAAACACAAACACACAACACACAAGACACACAAACACAAACACAAAACACACAAACACACAAACACACAAACACACAACACAAACACACAAACACACAAACACACAAACACAAATCACAAACGCACAAACGTACAACACACAAAGCACAAAAGCACAAACACAAACAACAAGCACAAACACAAAACTACAAAGCACAAACACAAACAAACACAAACCAACACAAACGCACAAACACAACAAACACACAAACACACAAACACACAAACACAAAACACAACACACAAACACACAATACACACAAACACACAAACACAAAACGCACAAACAACAACAAAACACAAAAGCACAAAACACAAACACAAACAAACACACAAACACAAAACAAACACACAAACACACAAACACACAACACAAAACACACAAACACACAAACAAACACAAACACACAAACACATAAACACACAAGCACACAAACACACAAGCACACAAACATTCAAACACACATAAACACACAAACAAAAGCACAAACTCAAAACACAAAAGCACAAAAGCAACACAAAGCACAAAAGCATAAACGCACAAACACTCAAACACAAACAACCACAAACACAAACAGCACAAACACAAACACACAAACACAACAAAAACACACAAACACATAACACACAAAAACACAAACACACAAAACACACAAACACACAAACACAAAACACAAAACACACAAGCACACAAACACACAAACACACAAAACACACAACACAATAAACGAAAACACAAACACAAACCACAAACACAAAAGCACAAAAAAACAAAAAGCAACAAAACACAAAGCACAAAACACAAACACAAAACACCAAACTACAAACGCACAACACAACACCAAACTACAAACACAAACACCAGAACACACAAACACACAAACGCACAAACACACAAACACAAACAAACACAAACACACAAACCACAAACACACAAACACACAAAACACACAACACAACACACAAACACACAAAACACACAAACACACAAACACACAAACACAAAACACAAACACACAAATACACAAACACACAAACACACAAACACACAAACACACAAACACAAAACACACAAAACACAAACACACAAAACAAATGCACAAAACACACAAACATACAAACACACAAACACACAAACACACAAACACACAAACACACAAACACACAAACACACAACACCACAACACAGAACAACACACAAAAACACACAAAGCACAAAACACAAATCAAACCACAAACACATCAAAACACAAACACACAAACAAACTCAAACACACAAACGCACAAACACAAACACACAAACAACAAACACACAAACACACAAACACACAAACACACAAACGCACCAAACACAAATACACAAAATCACAAACAAAACACAAACAACAAACACAAACACACGAACACAACACAAACGCACAAACACACAGACACACAAACACACAAACACACAAACACACAAACACAAAGACACAAAACACAAACACAAACTCACAAACACACAAACACAAACACACAAACACCAAAACAACAAACACACAAACACACAAACACACAAACACACAAACACCAAACACAAACACACAAACACCAAACACACAAACACACAAACGCACAAACACACAAACACACAACACACAAACACACAAACACACAAACACACAAACACACAAACACACAAACACACAAACACACAACACACAAACACACAAACACACAAACACACAAACACACACAACACACACACACACAACACACAAACACACAAACACACAAACACACAAACACACAAACACACAAACTCACAAACACACAAACACACATGCACAGAAACACACAAACATACAAACACACAAACACACAAACACACAATCACACAATCACTCCAACACAGAAACACACAAACATACAAACACATAAACACACTAACACACAAACACAAACTCACTAACACACAAACACACACGAACAGAAACACACAAACACACAATCACACCAGCACAGAAACACACAAACACACAAACACACAAACACAAACACAAACACACAAACACACAAACACACAGACACACAAACACACAAACACACAAACACACAAACACACGAACACTTGAACACACGAACACATGAACACACGAACAGGTGAACACGCGAGCACGCGAACACGCCAACATGTGATCACGCGATCACGCGAACACGCGAGCACGCGAGCACACGAACACGCAAACACGTAAACATGCGAGCATGCGAGCACGTGAGCACGCGAGCACGTGAGCACGCGAGAACGCGAACACGCGAACAAGCGAACACGCAAACACGAAAACACGAAAACACTTAAACACGTAAACACGCAAATACGCAAACACGCAAACACGCAACTACGCAAACATACACACGCAAACATGCAAACACGCATACATGCACCCAAGCACGCAAGCACGCAACCACGCAAGCATGCAAACACGCAAATACACAAGCACACAAACACACATTTTGTTGGTCGGAAGGTCGTGTGGTGTTCCACACCTGTTCTTTGGTATAACAAAAGACGGTAATAAATCTGAAATAGTGTCAAAACAAAATTCCAAAATGCAAACCCTTCCGTTATATCCGAACCGTGCTATCTTTTCCTTTCCGACGTTATTCAAAGTCCAATGGGTCAAAATATGGCCAGGCGCCTTGTATTTTTAGGACCAGTCTGTATGACTCTCAACTGTTTTTAATATAATATTTATTTTTCAAAGACATTTCATCTGCACCGACCTTATTGAACCAGAGTTGGGAACGACAATGACCTATATGATTTTGTTTTTTGCGAATATATAAATCCATGCCCATGAGGCATAAGAAACTACAAAAATTAAGAAATGCGGCTCTTACGTTTACGGGTTGAAATAGGGGTAAAGAACGCGGTCGATTATAATTATACGTTTGCTAATTTGTATTAAGGGATGTACTTTTATAGTAAAATTAGGAATTAAAGTGGGAGTCCATAAAATAATAATATTAATCAAATTTTCCTTGTTCATTAGTCGTCGTATAAAATTTTACTGTTTTGATGATAGACTTGATAGTTTCTCGCCAGTAATTTTAAAATTTCTTAAAGTTTACGATCCAAAATTGTTACTGATATCATTGAAAGAAATGAATCTATAAAAATATGACATAAAGAATAGTTTTCAGTTTCACTTTCATTTTCTACTGTCCTAGAAAATATTTTTAAAATACTAGACGAATGACAGGATGTTACAAAATGTATATACTGGCAACACGATTAATCAGGATTAACGTTCCGGTAAATTTAGAAAAAAACAATTTTTTTTGACCTTGTTTTTTTTATACTTTAGAATCCACAAAATGATTTCCTCAAAGTCATAATTATCACGAACACCTTTCGGATTAAAAAAATAAACTTAAAAAATAATGTTTATATTAGAAGGCAAAGTGCGCGTTACGAAATTCGCGCATTTTATAAATTGTTGAAATCGGAAGATTAAATATAAATGATAATAAGGATTAAAATAAACAAATAGTAATATTAAAGGGTCTAGACGTTAAAAAATAATCGGTGTCATCTGAATGTATCTATCAATCGCGCTGAATTAAAATAAATATTCTTTTTTGGCAATACCGACTGAGTTTATGTAAACAGTTATGAGTTAATGTAAACGTTTTCTTGCATCTTTGCAGTTAGTGATACAGTCTTTCTGCAAAACGCATTCATCAAACAAACAACACTATCATTTATATTTACTTACAATAATAAACTCTAGACACCAGGTACCGATCTAGTTTCTTTATTTAAAAATTCACCTACTATTGCGCATCAAAGAAAGAATTTTTGGTACCCCACCTGTATTCGTATCATAAATAATTGTAAACAAATAATAGAAAAACACAATTAGTAAAAAGTAAAATCCAGAATGGATCAACATGTCAAATAAATGTACATTAAATCAAGTTTTGTAAATAATTGTTATAAAAACAATGTTTATTTATTTAACCTACAATTTACACCAAATTGAATATTTAAACTTTTCGATAAATGCCGCCAAAAAATTTCAACAGATAAAGAAATATGTTTATTAAAATTTAGTGGACAGAAAGAAATTTATATTAAAACAATTGTATAAATTTTTTCTCACTCTGTATTACTATGTTAGTTCTACAATTAAAAAGAAATGTAGTGATAAATGTTCTTGTGTGTTGACAAATTTCTGAAAAGTATGGAATTCGTATATTATGTGTGAAATAGCGCGAATTGTAAACAATTTAAATATAAGTGTAATGTTCAGGTTTTATGAAGTTTCATTTTTTATTTTGTCGGAAATGTAAAATTAATTGTAGGTTTGTGCCACTTTCGATTTTTTTAATACAGAGTAAATAACTAAAAGTGTTTAGGGCTGTTTCATTTATGTTGTACAGGGTGGTCAGATTTCCAACAAATACATTTCCAATAAATACTGATATAGATGTCGGATTTGAACGGATACCTTCTGTGTTTTCTATCTATTCCCAATTTGTTCGCTATCTTTCGATTGTCAAATTTTAGCTAATGCTAAAAATTGCCTAAAATCGCTTATTTGACGAGATCGGGGATCCGCACTAAAGATTAAATTTATATTCTTAACCTAACTTCGCGGAGTTCTATATTTAATAGAACTAATGTTTTAAATGCAATATATTTCCATAATTTCTTTTTTATAATTGTTTATTTCTTTATACGTTTCAATACAACATGTATCATTATCCACAGAAAATATGTAAATAAAATAATAAGCAGTTATGGTCAGGGCCGCGTCTACCTTTTTCGGGCCCTAGCCACAGAAGTAGTCTAGGGGCTCCATCAGATCTGCATTTCTATAACCAACGAGAATAAAAATACGGTTACAACTTCGTTTATTTAACGTAATATAAGTAAACATAAATGACTTAGTTATTCCGAAAGAAAATAAAAACTTGAAATTAAAATGACATATTTTTTGTTTTCTAATTTTAGTGTCAGTAAATATATTAATGATATCATCGTAACACAACGTGTTGAGTATATCTTTTTCAATATACAACATGGATAGATCATTAAGTTTTTTGTTCCGAAAGAGTGCTACGCAAATAATTCTTTACCAATTTCAATACCGAAAAAGAGCGCTCTCCTTGGGCATTGCTGATTGATAGTGTTAGGTAAAGTCTCAGTATAGTTTCAACGTGTGGAAATGTTGATACAATGTTGTTCTCAATCATAAAGTTAAGTTTATCAAATGCATTAAGTGCTCGGCTTGACTTAACAAACTAAACTGTTCCAGTTCCTCAACATCCACATTCTGACTATAAACTGCACTTATGTAATTTTTACATTGTACAGGGTGGCCAATTAAGAATGCGAGGGAAACTATCCATCGTAGAGGCTTGCGCAAAAAAAAGTTGTTACTAAAACGGCCAATACAAAAACCTGGAAAATATTTTCAAGTTTCTGAAATGGCCGCTAGGGGGCGTAACTGCAATCTTGAATCTAAAAAAGTGATGTTTCTGTGAATTCTGCTGTATTAACCTAATAAAAAATAACTGATCTTTAAAGTCGAGGATAATCTGAACTTTTTTTGTTTGGCACTTTTTGACGTATGTCTCAAAATAAAATAGTGAAGGGTATTCAAAGGTTCCCTTAAATAACCCCCTGTATCTTCGAAACGGCTCAGCCGATTTTAACAAACTTGGGCGCGTTGAAATGAGCTATTATTGGGCTACAAATGTTATAGTATTTGAAGTTTTGTTAGTTAAACATGTCGTCGCTAGAGGGCTTTGTTCGACATTCCGACAGAAACGGTTAATTTTCACAAAAAAAAGTAGCTAAATGATGCCTAACAAGCTCGCGAAAACCGCATCTCGATATCTTGTTCGTAACCTAAAATATCAAGCAAAGAAAACTTTATAGGAAACTCCCTTAAATTTTTATTATTTTTTAACAATATTTTTCTGGAATTGTTTCTATTATGTAAGTTGTGGCCCTAAAAAGGATCGATTTAAAGGGGGAAGGTTTTAAATGCTCGAAATGCTGACCATCACGCTCTATACATTGCTGAAGCCTCTCATGACTAGACAAAACTGCAGCTTCAATTTCGGCTCTCGGTATGTTACGTATTGTGTTACGAATCCGGTTTTTCATATATTCTTTAGTAGTAGGTTGAGTCCGAAACACAATGTCCTTTAATCGCCCCCATAAATAAAAATCGAGGCAAGTTAAGTCTGGCGATCGCGGAGGCCATGGAAACAGACTTCCTCTTTCAATCCACCGCTGTTGAAATACTGCATTAATATGCTCTCGCACATTAATAGCAAAATGTGCTGGGCAACCATCCAACTGCAAAAACAATTTTCCCTTGTTTCCAGAGGCACACCTTCCCACAACAACGGTAATTGATTGGCCAAAAGTCAAGAAATACATTGCCATTTAGGGTTGCTCGAAAAATATGGCCCAATAATTCTGCCTCCAGTATGCCACACCATACATTTAAACTCCAACGTCCTTGGCGCTGAACTTCACGCAACCAATGGGGATTTTCTGCAGACCAATAATGCATATTGTGCAGATTGACTCTCCGTCACTACTGAAGGTGGCTTCATCGGTCAACAATTTGAAATAAAAATTCTCTATTTTCGCGTATCATGGCTAACATCCCATGGCAATAGTCTAACCTTCGATAAAATCTTCCCCTTTCAAGACCTGATGCAAAACGACATGATATGGGTGCATTCTTAAAGTAATTAAAAAAAGTTTAAACGAATACCTATATATTTTGATGGCCATTAGGACTTACCCATGGTCCTTCAAAATATTTTGAACCGTTGTCCGTGATATGCCCAACTCGGTCGATAATGCTCTTGTGCTAACGTGAGGATTTCCTTCAATATAGCCCAGTACACGGTTAATATTTCCTTGTGTTCTTCCAATTCTTTTCCGTTGAAGCGTAGGCCTAAAACTACCATTGGCTGGTAAGCTCGCCACTAATCGGGGAAAAACTCTTACATCGCAAGGACGCCGATTTGGATATCGAGCCGCGTGAACTCTTTTAGCTACTGTGACGTTCTGAAGACATTCAAAATAAACCGAAAGCTTATCAACAGCTTCATTATTCGTAAAACGCATTTTGAAAGCACAAAAATTGCTCAAAGTAACGCGAAAGTATTGACAACTATTGACAATTTGAGGATTATGTATGTTTTGTTTAGGTATCTGTTTCCATTGCCTGCTTCTATTAACTGTATTTTCGTATATATCCATAGTGAATATGCATTTAAACAAACAAAAAATAGGCCTTTCGTATAACTTTTAGCATTGCTTACTTGCCCGTAGTAATTTTAAAAAGGGTGATTTTATTCTGGTGTATAAATTTACAAACATTTAAAATCGCAATTTCTAGGTAACCTATTCAGAGCCGATATTAATGCTGCAGTTTTGTCTACCCATAAGAGGCCTCAGCAATGCACAGAGTGATGGTCAGCATTTCAAGTATTTACGGGGGCATTAAAAACCTTCCTCCTTTAAATCGGTCATTTTTAGGGTCACAACTTACATAATAGAAACAATTCCAGAAAAATACAGTTAAAAAAATTAAAATTTAAGGGATTTTCGTATAAAGCTTTCTTTGGCCGATATTTTAGGTTAGGAACAAGATATCGAGATGCGGTTTTCGCGAGCTTGCTTAGGTATCATTTAGCTACTTGTTCATGCAAAAAAATTCATACCAATGCATTTAATTTTTTTGCAAAAATTAACCGTTTCTGTCGGAATGTCCAACAAAGCCCTCTAGCGACGACATGTGAAACTAACAAAACTTCAATTATTTTTACATTTGTAGCCCAAGAAAAGCTCTTTTCAACGCGCCCAAGTTTGTTAAAATCGCATTAGTTGTTTCGAAGATACGGGGGGTGATTTAAGGAAACCTTTGAATACCCCCCCACCACTTTATTTTTATAGATACGTCAAAAAGTGCCAAACAAAAAGCAGAATTCACAGAAACATCACTTTTTTAGATTCAAGATTACAGTTACGCCCCCTAGCAGCCATTTCAGAAACATAAAAATATTTTCCAGGTTTTTGTATTAGCCGTTTTAATAATAACTTTTTTTTCCGCAAGCCTCTACGATGTATAGTTTCCCAGATACAGTACCTCGCATTCTTAGTTGGCCACCCTGTACAAATGTTGCATCACTGTAATTATCAATAAATTTAAACTTATTAGTACATTTCTGTACAAGTAACATCTTTTACACAGATTGGAGATTATTGCACCACACACATCCAAAAACATATTCAGTCTATGAGCTTTCCTTCCTTCTAATTGCAAATTGTTGTCATTATTCTAATCCGTCGTTTCGTGGTATACCCTATTGGAATAATTTTCCCAGCTTCGTTTTCAAAGTTAGCAAAATGGTTGCGCATATTTGAGATAAAGTTGCTTATGCTATCATACAGTGCTATTATAGTAGATTTAGAATCCTTAGAGGACTGTAGTGATTTACTAACAGAGTTCATTCTGATTAAAATTCTGTCCCAAATGCACATTAATTGCACAAATTCGAATCCGTCAATTTTATTGAATAATGCGCCTGATTCGACTCGAGAAATTGATTTTTCGGTTGGAGTTGTGGCAAGTTCCTTCAACGCTGTTTTAATGTCAGCTAAATTTTCTTTTAGGGCTCTAACAGCGTCAGATCGCGCAGACCATTTGGTATTAGATAAAGGTTTAATTGTTAAGTGTTTTTTCGTCATGTAGCTTTCAAGTATATTCCACCTGTGAGTGGATGCGAAAAAAAAACAGAGTTCTGGAATAATATTGAAAAACGCAGTTACCTCCATACTGCTTTCCGCTGCTGCATTTCCAACCAAATTTAACGAGTGGGCTGCACAAGGTACAAATTCTGCAGAAGGACACTGTTCTTTAATTAAGTTTTGAAGTCCATTATAACAACCGGCCATATTCGCGACGTTGTCGTAACCCTGACCTCGACAATTTTGAATTTCAATTTTTATTTACAAATTTCTTGCTGTATGGGATGTGATGGGAATAAAGTTAAGGAAACGTTCGTTAATTTTACCCTTCAATACATATCGCACAATAACGGTTAATTGATCTATGTGTGCAATGTCAGGCGTAGAGTCTACAATCAAAGCAAAATATTTTGCTTCTTTTAGTTTTTCCAGTATTTTATTTCTTATATGATCGCCAATGGGAGCAATAAAGTCATCGCAAATAGTAGATGACAAATAATGGACATGTCCAGCGACGTCGGAAGTGGATAACAATTGGGGGGGGGGGGGCAAAAATCACCTACTTGATATCTGATTTCCCACGGAAATTATTTTATGCAAAATAGTGGGTATTTTTCAAAGTAAATTTAAGTAATAAATTACACGTGTCGGATGATGTGTAGTAATATTCAACTCGGACATAGTAGTAACAACAATTTCATTCTTATTTATTGTACTATTCTAACAAAAGTAAGTATAAAAAATCAAAATTAAATATTTCCAAAAACTTTCCGTCTTTCCGCAGTTTGCTAACAAACTCTTTCAATATGTCCTCTAGTTCTACACTTTTTGTAATTTCTGCATGCACATGCAGAAGAAGAAGAAGATGTGTAAGTCGCTTTTGGGTCATAACTGACCTGAGGTACGTTTTTATGCGTCTTAGAGCGCTAAAGGACCTTTCGCATGATGTGGAAGTTGCTGGTACTGTTAATAATAAAATTACAAGTTTTTCAACTTCACTCAGCATTCTTCGACAGTCTTCCGAAAGGACTCTAAGCACTGCTGCTACATCTCTGACGTTTTTGGGTATTTGGATATCTGAAGTGCATTGGGACAGAGACGAAGCTGTGCCCCTAGCATATTAACGTCAAAATCTTCCAAGTGAACACCTAATGCATCCGAAAGAGGTTGAATTTCAAGGGCTTGAGAATTTTCCCATGGCGACAGAAGCACTTTCTCGAATTTAATTAGTTGCTCCATTCCTGGCTGGTGAAAACGCCGGTCTATCTCGCTTTTTAGCCAGTCCAAAACTGATATAAACTTAGCTCGAAGAGAGCTCTTTGGGTTTATCTGGACATGATCCGGGTTTGCTTGTGTTCGAATCGTTTAGGAAGTCTTTTCATTCTTGGAATGCGAGGCATTGCTAAATCAAGATCGATTCTTTCTTCTACCTCTTTCCATGCTTTATTAAATTCGCTCTCGCCCATTGCATTACAGGTGCTCCAAAGTGCCTCAGCAGCTTGTTTAGCACCTGTCGCCGTGAAGTTTTCTCCTTGTAAAGCCTTAGCTAAAAGTTCTGCAGGTTCAAACAGAACGATAGATAATTTTAAGGTCAATAAAGTTTCAAATTGTCCCATTTTTGTTAGGTATCCTCTCAGTGAGGATTTTTTCTCGTCGGTTAGTTTATTACTACTATCACTTAGGATTGCAGTCAACGTATCCATAACACGCATATAGTTATCATGAAACCTTCGCAGAGATTTTACTCGTACACACCATCGTGTAGGGCACAATGTAATAAGCGTGACCGCAAGTTGATTCTTTTGCAGTAGGCGGTAAAACGATGTCTTCATACACTTTTTTCCCTTTTGAAGAATCAAGAATAGCATTGGAAACTTCTTTGACCATTGAAAGCGTGTCAGCAATAATCTCACACTGCTTTGCAATTTCTTGAAGAACGAGGTCCAATGAATGATTTGAGCAGTGCACAAATAAGGATTTGAGCTGCTGATCGTTGATGCGTTTTTGAACCCCGTTTAAATTACCGGCCATAACACGAGCACCATCAAAACAATGTTCCCTCAGGTTATCTGTACTTAAACCAAGCCGAATTACTGTGTCATTGAGCGCATTAAACAACGTTTCAGCTTTTCCATCTGCAGGGCAATATAAACCAACAAATGTTTCTTTAACCTCAAAAGATATCTTATCAACAGTACGAATACGTGTTGAAAATTGTTCCTCTCCATTGACATCAGTAGTGCCATCGCCCATAAAAAAAAAGGACTTTGTGCAATTTCTTTTACAAGTTTTCACTGCACGTTGTGAGCCAATATCTCAATTATTTCATTTTGCACCTCGCCGCTCATCCATTTATCTCTCCGCTTTAACCAGTTGGTTAAGTCAGGTGACTCTAATGCCAGTTCTTCCAGTAACTGTGTGAGATTACCAGTATCATTGTCCTGACCGCGAAATGCTTGACCTGACCGGGCAAGGTAACGAACAGAACTAATTATTAGTTTAAGAGCAATACGTGTCGACTTTTGCTGATCAGCAAGCGATCTATCCAAAATAGTTACAACAGAAGTTCCTTTCCGTATATTAACTAAAAAATTAATTGACTCTTTATGATAGGTAGTAGCTTGATGGATTGTAAGTTTCTCTACAGCCTTTTTCCAATTTGAAAATCCAATATTAATAAAAGCATCCTCATTGCCTCTTGAGCTACTATGTTTTCCTAGCCGACGCGCGTGGGCGCAAGGAAAGCAAAGTACGTTGTCTTTTTCTGGTACATAGTGTAACCATGGGATAATATTTCACTGTCTATATCACTAATACAAATTATTATTTAACAGCTAGGTACGCACGGCATAGAACAGAGTATAAGCGTTGAGAGTGAAACTGAAAGGGAATATTTTGCATTGCTTGTAAGAAAAATGGGGATTAGTAACCCGAAAAGATTAGTACTTAGTTTATGGTTTCTTAGAAACGATGAACAATCATAAAAATTCCTTTACCTGGTACATACCGTTCCTTATAATTTTATTTTATGGTCTGCGTACGTCCGATTTTCACAACGTGGTTTATATCCTAGTCTAAGCACAGTTTCATAATCTTTTTCAGGAGCTTGTTTCTATTTTTATGGTTTACATGTATTGTATTTAATGTTTACTTTGTTTTTATTTACCCATTCTTAGTTCTCTATTATAAAACAGGGGGGGGGGGGACTCGCCCCCCTGACCCATACTTCCGACGTCGCTGGACATGTCCCTTTCCCAAGTTTACGTACTTGTTTTGTGATTTCGTATAAAAGGATCAAACTCATCCAGATACTGTAGTGCGCCAATATAGTTGCCGCAGTGTTCTTTGTTGAACGTTTGACTTTTTTCACGAAATGCCAGTCCATGGGATGCTAAATACTACACGGTAGCAACAACTCGACTCAAAATTTGTCTCCAATACAATCGCTCCGACTTTTCGGCTTCAATAACAGCTGTATCTATACGCCCTTCACTCCTCCTACTTGAAATAAATACACGTATCCATGAAATGTGATCCACATAATTTTCATGTTCTGCTAATATTTTTGAAATATTTTTCCAGTCATTTGTGCCTTTTGATAATTTCGTTTCTTTTCGTGAAAATAATTTGCAAATGTAGCAATATGCCATTTTATTGGTTTCTGTATAAACAAACCATTCTCGAGGCAATTTTGCTCCATTCTTATTCACCCTAATAAATGCATTCGTGGTTAAGGACCTATGCACTATTCGTGATCCTTCTTTGTATGTCGTTCTTGAGGATTCCAATGACCCAAATACCGTCGGTGGTTTACACCGTACATAATAGTTTCCCATGACTGCGGTGACTGTTCGGGGCCAAAGAGCAATGTATCTAGGGAACACACAAACGCTATCCGTGGTATCGGTATGGGTATGAACTTCTTCTTGTATTTCGCTAACTGAGGTATCATCCGTCTCTGTATTACACATATTATGTATGGATGCATCAGTATTTGAACCACAAACACTTTCATCATCCGCAAAACTTTTTTAGAAGTTTCTGAATCGCGCAACAGAAAATAAGTTAGAACTACCCGCACTTTCGTTATCCCCACATTGTTCTTTAGATGTTAGCAAAAATGGTGAAAGGGTTAATTTCATCTTCTTCTGTTCAAATTATCGTTTCTCCCGTCTTTTTCGTTTTTCGTAACCACAGGCATGTTTATACGACATTACTATTTACTTGGTACCAGTAGATGTAATCTAATACCAATTTTTTCAAAAGAAGTTAGCATTAACGCGGGCGTACCACAGGGATCCGTTATAGCGCCTACACTTTTTCTGCTGTACATAAACGACCTTATTTCTTCAACAACTAACCCCATCCATTGCTTTGCTGACGATAGCACTCTTCACTGTAGTTCATCACAGTCTACTCATAGTGATAATCAGTCTTCTATGTCAAATCAAGAAATTAAAGCTGAAATGGCAAATTCAATCAACAAAGACATTCAACGTATTTTCGATGGGGAAGTAATAATCTAGTTAAATTTAATGCTAACAAAACTCAGTGTTGCCTTATGTCCGCCAAAAAAGATCGATCATTTCCTGTTGTAAGTATGAATGGCTCAGTTCTTAAGTTTCAGACTCTATTACTCTGTTGGGTATGACTGTATCTTCAAATCTCTCATGGGTTGACCATCTTCTGTCAGCTACCAAAATAGCTGCTCGTAAAATAGGCTTTTTGTACAGATCTAAGCAGTACTTTACCTCTCGACAACTCCTTCTGCTGTATAAGGCCCAAATTCGGCCTCATCTGGAATATAATTCTCACCTTTGGGTCAGTGCTCACCAATACGCTCTCGATATCGTTGATCGTATTCAAAAGAGAGCGATTAGGCTTATAAATGACCCGTCCTTAACTTCTCACATACAGTCCCTTAAGCATAGAAGGATGGTTTCAGTTCTTTCTTTGTATTATCGTTATTACAACGGCTATTGTGCTGTTGAATTACATTCTTTGATACCATCTCCGGCTATCTTTGCGAGAAACACTCGGTTCGATCATTCACATCATCAGTGTGCAGTACAAATCTCCACATTTTTCTACACGGCTTCTAAACTCTGGAATGATCTCCCTAGTTCCTGTTTTCCTCTCACTTATGATATGAGAAAATTTAAGGTAGCTGTTAATAGGCATCTATTGGCAATTCATTATCCCTCTATCCATCCTCCTAAGTGTTCCTGAGTGCTTTAGCCCGATAGGCCTTATTTAGCCTGTTCAGGTCCAGAATCATAAAAAAAAAAAATTACCTATTGTAACAACTTATTTACGTGGTTATTTATAACAGATTTATTTATAACAGTTCGGATTTATTTATCACTTAACCGCAATTACATTCATAACACTTAAAAAACCGAGTGCGAAATTCATTAACAAATTTATTACAACATCGATATTAAGACTACCTCCTCAACACATTTCACGTTCCGCTTATAAAGCAAATGTAAAACGTCAAGAAGGTGTCGGTTTTCTCTAGAAGGTCATCGTCAGCGGATCGTCATCGTATTTCATAGAAGGATAGAGACTTCCGCTTGTAATGTAATCCTTATCGCCGGTGACTAATTCTTTCTAGACTTTTCCGGCGCTTTTGTTTTATCCAGATTTGCTTTTTCTTACAATAAGTAATTACCTTAAATTGCAAGTGCAAGCGAGCTAATTCAAATATACGAGTAGCAACGCAACATTTGCTTTTAAGTTTTGAATGTAAAGTTGTTTTAAATTAACAACTTTAGCTTTTCAGTTCCGAAATCATGCAAATATTATGTTTATTTATCTAATCTTATAGCCAATACAAGTTTTTGTACGGGCCGCTATTGTCAGTGGGCCCGAGACATGCGCCTATTGTGCCTAGGCGAAAACGCGGCCCTGGTTATTGTAACAAACTTCTGCAAATATAAACTTGATGTAAACTATAATTATAAATATAAAATATAAAGTACTTTCGATGTATGTTTATATATTTCGGAACATTCCACAACATCTAATTTGTCCTTTTTATTATAAAAATATAAAAATTTAATGTTGTTTTCTAATGTGTTATTTGTATCTAATACTGATCTTCCTAAGAGTTTGTCCAATATAAACAGAATTACTGAATACGCAGTTCAAATTATAAATACCCGACTTCGAAATGTGGTTAGTTGAATCTAAATCTATTATTATCTATTTTAAACTTTTGCATGTATAGTATGTTTTCTTGGTTTACTTTATTTCGTGTTTGTACTTATATGTTGTCCAATTTGCTTATATCGTAGATGTTTAGTGTGTGGTTACGTGCTTGTGTACTTATTTGGATGTTAAATATCGTTTGTTGTATAACTTGCTAATTTGACTTTTTTTTTCTTTTTTATTGTTTTTTTTTGTTGTTTTGCCTATCCGTTTTGATGCGTTTTGTAATGGAGGCATTAGAAATTCGAATTTCGCGCTATTATATAACATTGAATGGTTGTTTGTTATTTGTGTGTAAATGTAATTAATATTAAGACGAAAAGCTTGAGTTTGTTTCGACGAGTATATACATACATATTAAATTAAAAAGCTTTTAAACAAACGCAGCAATTTGTGGGTCATAACTGTTTTGTAGAAGGGCGGAAATACAGACGCTGTCATATTGACGTATACGTTTGAATCAGTCGCATTAAGTAAGCGATCAGAGTTGGTTGAAAGTAACCAAAGGGTTGGAAAGCGATTGCTGCAGCTTAAGTTATGCTACAATTAAAATTGTTAAGTTATAACAAACAGTTAGTATTGTGTTAAGAGAACATAAGTGATATTTTCCTTATTCATGTGAGGAAACAATTAAAGCAAATTAAAGTGTAAATATGATCAAGTTGGTGATAATAAAAAAGATAGCGCAATAAATTAAAATCGCGTTTTATGTGCGTATTGAAAGTGCTCCAAGTTGGTGTTTCGATAGCGAGTGATGAATACAAAATATGACAATCGATCCACTATAATAGATCGATATAGAAAGTACAATAACAAAAAAACATTGATAATTAAAAGCATAGCCGTTCGTAGCTCGCTTGAATTTTGTCGCGCACACCGTTTGTAGTTAAAACTGAATAATTAAGTAAAAACTGGATAGTGTAAATATATCAAGCATATATTTAAATGAAAATTAATTTTTATTGAGATTTTAATAATGTGTAGTTTAATTAAATTAAATTTTAATGACTCAGTTATTTTACTACAATTTTAAGTTGTATACGTTTCTCAAACTGTTATATTAATAGCAGGTTTATGTTTATGTTTGAATTTTTCAAATTTGACAAAATTGTTTATACATCTTTAACAATTTTAACTAACATTACTACTGACGAAGATAACTGTAATTTATCGAAACGTTTAGATTGTATAATTTAAAGTACACCATTAAAAAATCCCAAAAAAGATAAGTATTTTATTATGAGTGTTAATGGTGAAAGTTTACATTTTCATATTTCAGTCCTTTATGGGGAGGAAACTTATCGTTTTATCAGACAATTTGAAAAATTAAGGAAACGTAAAGCACAATTATTATCGTCACTCACTTTTTATTACGATGCCGAGACCAAAAGATTATCCCAAAGTTTATCTATATTAAAAGAAATTTTAATAACAAGCAAGCGAATAATATTTACAGAAGAACTGAAAATGCTCTTCTACGTAATCAAATACATATTACTAGGAAGTTACTGGATAACACCGATAAAAATCTTTTATATTTACATTTAGAAATTTCATCTATTTTGAATAAAGAAGATTGGGATAAAATTGATTCTATAACGTTTAAATCTATGGAAATAAATTTTGACATCTCATGTCAACGTCAAAAAGAAAAATTTAATAAATTATACAAACAACAAAATAATAGACCATCTATTGATTGTAGAAAACAGTTATAAACCTTTCTGATAATGTTGTTTCAGATTATGCTATTGAAGCGCTTTCTAAAGGAGGAAATTTTGCGATAACACCAAGAGTAATACCTTTTGAAGATATAATTTCCAACATCGAAAACTCCATTAGATTATTACCTTTTGATGCTGCTAATGAAGTTAGATATAACACCGTTAACATATTACGTAAAACAAAACCTCCAAAGAGCAACTTATCCTTTCGTCAACGACATGCTTTACTTGATCTTAAACGCAATGAAAATATTATAATATTAAAATCAGATAAAGGTAATGCAACTGTTATATTAAATATGAACGATTATAACACTAAGATAGAACAATTGTTGGGACCAGAAACTTATCATGAAATACCGAAAGATCCAACAAAAAAGTTTCTTTTAAAAACTAAAGAGCTGATTAAATTATCATCTATTCCTGAAGAAATAAAGAAGAAACTATCTAACTCTGAAGCTATTTCACCAAAACTATATGGTTTACCAAAATTCATAAACCTAATATTCCTTTAAGGCCTATTGTTAGTGCAATTGGTTCTCCTACATATCACCTTGCAAAACATCTTACATTGTTATTACAACCTCATATAGGAAAAACACCCCATTACATTAAAAATTCTGCCGACTTTGTTGAAAAAATGCATAGTTTCAAAATTGAAGAGGGTGATATAATGGTCAGTTTTGATGTTATTTCACTTTTACAAAAGTACCTCTAAAAGAAACTATTGAATACATAGATCATCTTTTTCCAAAGGACATAACCATTCTTTTTCAGCACTGTCTTACTACAACTTATTTTCAGTGGAATAATAAATTTTATGAACAGATTGAAGGTGTAGCAATGGGTAGTCCCTTAGTCCTGTTATAGCTAATTTTATATGGAAAAATTTGAAACATTAACGTTACAAAATACACCTAAAAACCTTCAGTTTGGTATAGATATGTAGATGACACATTTGTTATTTGGAGACATGGAGAAGAAGCACTGTATGAGTTTTTGGTTTTCATAAATGGTATACATCCTAGTGTTCAGTTTACCATGGAAAAAGAAACTAATGGAAGTTTACCATTTCTTGACATATTAATATCTAAAAATAATAATTCACTATCTTTTAAGGTTTACAGAAAGCCGACACACACTGATAGATACCTTCATAAATTATCCAACCACCATCCACGTCAAAAAATTAGTGTAATTAAATCTTTAGTAGATCGAGCAAAACGAATTTGTGACCCTGAATTTTTGAATGATGAATATAAATATTTAAGAAAATCCTTACAAGATAATGGATATTCACTTACAGATATTAATAATGTTATTACACCTTCTAGGCGTAACCTTAAAGAAAAACCAGTTCTTAATGTTGGTACTGCTTTTCTTCCTTTTATAGCTAATGTTACAAATAGAATTGAAAAATCCTAATCAAACATGGCATTAGGACTATTTTTAAACCTACAAGAAAAATTAAAGAACATTTAAGATCACCTAAAGATGTGTCAAACCCTTTATCATCTTCCGGAGTGTATAAGTTATCTTGTTCATGTGGAAAAGTATACATCGGGACCACAAAACGTAGCTTTGATACAAGACGCAAAGAACATATGAGATTTTGTAGATTGGGTCAACCAGAGAGGTCTGCTGTGGCTGACCATGCCCTGAATAATTTAAATCATGACATTCAATTTGACAATATGAAAATATTGTCAAGACAAACCCATTATTATGTTCGTTTGCAACGTGAAGCTATTGAAATATATAAACACCCGAATAATTTTAATAGACAAGAAGAAAATCTCCGTTTAAATAGGTTTTGGCATCTTATAATTAAAAAGAGCATAATGATACGCCTTGATTTTAATTTGTTTTCAACTTTTGGTATGTCTAGGTTTTTGCTGTGTTTTTCCTAGACCTTGAAGCAAATGCTTTATCAATTATATGTTAAATTTCCACAGCACTATAATTTAACATAAGTAGTTGAAATTAAATTGAAATTAAAAATTACAAAGAACGTTCTGCATTGTGCTTTTCATTGTTAATAACACTTCCAATTATTGATAAAGATATCTCTTTGTTAGATTTAACTGGGTTATTTTTTGATGTAATGTTTGGATTTGTGAATGCTTCTATCATTTTAAAATTGAAGTTTTTCACAACTTTACACTTACATCATAACTCGATTAAATTTTGTTAAATGTGTTTTTTGGCTGGCAAATTTCATCGTTAGCTTTCGCCGTAGAGAGTGTTCTGGTTTGTCATCTTTGAGGCAGTTTAACAATATTTAATTTTAATGACCTAGTTATTCTTTACTACAATTTTATAGTTGGCTTATACGTTTCTCAAACTGTTATATTAATAGCAGGCTTATGTTTATGTTTGAATTTTTCAAATTTGACAAAATTGTTTACTACATCTTTAACAATTTTTAACTAACATTACTACTGACGAAGATAACTGTAAGTGTTATCGAAACGTTTAGATTGTATAATTTAAAGTACACCATTAAAAAATCCCAAAAAAAGATAAGTATTTTATTATGAGTGTTAATGGTGAAAGTTTACATTTTCATATTTCAGTTATTTCCAAAGATCACTAAATTGTGGAAAAGAAAATTAGAATCGTATTCACCCGTAACGAAGGTATAAGCAGAGATAAGGAGAATAATGAAGAGCGGCTCCAGATCGGCGACATAGAATGTCATCAACCTATACGAGGCATCAAATTGTCAGTGGGAAGCGCAAGAATTACGTCACCAGCTCAAACGAAGTGATAAACAAGTAAGATCTATTTATAGTGTAAATAAACAAAACTTTGTGCGTTTTATTTACTTTTGAATTTATGTTTAAATACCAATGCTGAACGGAAATGTATTTCGCTCATCATTGATAAAGGATTGTTTTTGCATATTATTATTAAGAAGTACTAACTTAGAATTTTTTATATAATACTGTAAACAGAACAGTTTGCATTTAGAATTTGGCTTAATTAAATGTTACCACTTTTGATTCATTTTTATTATTGACCATTACAAATATTAAAAAGCTTATACAAACACTGAATATGTAAATACTGAAGAAGGTAAGTTAAACTGATTACAAAATACAAGCAATTAATAACATCAGATTGAGGATAATTTTAATAAACGATAACAATAACCATTTATTATATAATTGAGCTAGCTGGAGCCTCCCGATAAAAGGAAAAAGGAATTTGTTAAGCGATTGTTAATAGTTATTTACGATTTAAGCATCGAAATATTTCATATTACGATACGCGATGGGAAAATTGTCAATCGAAGCCGAAGGCCGAGTTTGATAACCCAGCAAGTATCGTAATATGAAATTACTATACGAATATCGTACAACGTTTTATCTACTATCAGTTTTAATTATATAGAGAAATAAGTAATTCAATCAGCGAAATGCATGGTATTATCTAAGCAGGAGTATTATATAATACTGTCATTCTAAAGTTTAATCAAACTCAGACTGTCAATATTATTCCTACAGACAGTTTTGAAAATGAGTTCAGATCAAGATAATTGCAAGGATTCCATTATTAATGTTTATAATAAATTGTTAAATAAATTTTGTTAGATTTTATTTTAGTAATGATTTTATTCTCACATTTACTTTACCGCATAGTGCGGTAAAGTAAGACATTACGATATGTCATTAAATGACATAAAAGTTGACATTACACGTTGATAGTAGATAAAGTTCATTTACTCAAACAGAAATGTGGTAACAATACCTTTACAAATTAAAACCACTCAGTTAAAACTGAAAGGTAATCATTTCACAAAGAACCCAAATATTATTCTTTGTAGCCACGTGTAGTATGCAAGCAAAGTAATAGTCGCAGGTAATACGCCCCTTACAAAACGATCCCCAACAGCAGGGCGAACAAAAAGACCGTCACAAAATGGTGCCCAATGTGAGAACCGTTACAGTTTGTAGGTTTGTGTTTATTGATCAGTGTGTTGGCGTTTGAGGTTTTTGGGTATTTCCTTGTTTGCTAGTTTTTTTCTTTTTCGTGGTGTTGGCAAAATTTTCTATATGTTTGGATGTTTACTTTGTATAGAAACGTTAAGTCTATATACAAATGTTAATGCCGTAAGTGGATAAGTAGTACTTTGTAATGCTAATATTGTAAATAAACAATTTTGGATCTTTGCATTTAATTAAATTATACTAAGAATTTAATTACATTTATAAACAAAAAATTGCTTTTAAACTTCGGCACACTTATGATTCTTAAGTTTATGTAAATATAAATAAGAAATTAAACTAGATGGACTGACCAAGGCCTGCTTATAACGTGTTTTGTAGGTATGGTGTAAAAAGATATTTGCTCAAGTGTCTTTGCCCTACATAGGTACTCTTTAGTAACACAACCTGACGCTAGCATAAGAAAGTTATGATGCACTGGTACAATCAGGTTTCTTTTTAAATCATGCACGTAAAAAAACAGTATCATACCAGAAACAATTCAAGAAAGGTATCTATGTACGGTACTTATGAGATTTTAACAAGTACTTGAATATAAAGAAGTTAAGATACTTAGCTTTTGTGAATGAAAATATATATTTTTATATTAGTTTTTTAAAAAATTAAACGTTTTGTTAAACAATTATAGTTATCTTGTTCAGTACACACTAATACTTTTTGAAAATAATTTTAAGTGTCAAATCAACACGATATCTGAAAACATAAATGTAAGTCGGACACAATAGTTAGGAGACGTATGTGAAAAGCCGACTACGGTATATAATTTTATTTTAGTAACGACTAATTAGATATTTAATAGATTAAATATTATTAAACGACCTTGAAGAGACAAATCAGATCACGCTCTAACAATTTAGTCCAATTATAATTAAAGTCGAAAGTTGTTAAAAACTTTAATTTGAAAGTAATAATAGAATTCACGTCTAAAAACTTAACATTCCAATTAAATATCTAGTTAAATCGCAAATTTTTCGTTACTAGTTAAGGACTGTAATCGCTATTACATAATGAAAATATAATGTGTGTGTTTAATTTTATCTTAATTTAAACTATTTAATACAACGCTGTAGTAACTTAACATACTTAGTTCATAAAGGATTTACTTCAAGGTTTAGGAAGAACACAGCAAAAAACTTAGACATACCAACAGTTAAAATTAAAATTAAGGCATGCCATTTTTTAATTACAAGATGCAAAAATCTGAGATTTCCTTCTTGTATGTTTAGGTTATTAGGGTGTTTATATATTTCAATAACTCCTCGCTGTGGACGAACATAGTAATAGGTTTGCCTTGATAAAGTTTGCACATTATCAAATTGAATGTTATGATTTAAATTCTTTAACGAATGTTCGGCTACGGCAGACTTCTCTGGTTGATTCAATCTTAAACATTTCATGTTTTTACCTTCCAATCTACATGTGTAGGTATAGAAGACAATGTACTTTTTTTTCAGTAACGCTAATTCGACTTACTGGCATATTCTACAAAGTTTGAGAGTTTCGCCAAGACCATCTACGGTGCGTATGTGCGTCCGTGTGTTTGTCTGTGTCTGTATCTGTGTCTCTGTCTCTGTCTGTGTCTGGGCTTCGGTCTCCATCTGCGTCCCCGTCCGCGTCCTCGTCCGCGTCCCCGTCCCCATCCCCATATCCGTCTTCGTCTCCGTCTCCGTGTCCGTCTCCGTCTTCGTGTCCGTGTCCGTCTCCGTCTCTGTTTCCGCCTCCGTCTCCGTCACCGTCTCCGTCTCCGTCTCCGTCTCCGTCTCCGTCTCCGTCTCCGTCTCCGTCTCCGTCTTCGTCTCCGTCTCCGTCTCCGTCACCGTCTCCTTCTCCGTCTCCGTCTCCGTCTCCGTCACAGTCTCCGTCCCCGTCCCCGTCGCCATCTCCGTCTCTCTCTCATAAACACCATTTATGAATTCAAAAAACTCATCTAATGCTTCAAATTGCAAAAGTATCATTAACATATATATATATATATATATATATATATATATATACCAAATTAAATGGTTTTTAGGTGGACCTTGTGTAACTAATGTTTCAAACTTTTCCTTGCAAAGATTAGCTACTATTGAACTAGGAAGGCTTCCCATAACTATACAATCTATTTGTTCATAAAATAGGCAGTGTTAAGACAGTTCTGAAACAGAATTGATATATTTTGCGGATAAATGCGATTAATATATGCAATGGTTTCATTTAAAGGAATTTTAGGTAATTGTGATTTAACGTCAAAGCTGACCATAATGTCACCTTCTTACATATTAAAGCTACGCATTTTTAAATCAAATGTGTAGAATTTTTGATATGATGAACTGCGCTTCCTGCAATAAAAGATTATATGTAGCAGATGAAATTCCACTGACAATGGGTCTTAAAGAAACGTTAGGTTTATGAATTTTTGATTAACCATATAGTTTTGGAGGATCAGCTTCACTTAGTTATAGTTAATTTCATTTTTGTATAGAAATAGAATATATTTTAATTTCTTTAGTTTTCAAAAGAAACCTTTTCGATATTCCAGGTACGTTTGTGGTTCCAATAATTGTTCAGTTTTAAATTTAGGAATATATCTTCATACAGATACACATACACACAGACACACAGACACACAGACACACAGACACACAGACACACAGACACACAGACACACAGACACACAGACACACAGACACAGACACAGACACACAGACACACAGACACACAGACACACAGACACACAGACACACGGACACACGGACACACGGACACACGGACACACGGACACACGGACACACGGACACACGGACACACGGACACACGGACACACGGACAGACAGACACACAGACACACAGACACACAGACACACAGACACACAGACACACAGACACATACACAGACACACAGACACACAGACACACAAACACACAGACACACAGACACACAGACACACAGACACACAGACACACAGACACACAGACACACAGACACACAGACACACAGACACACAGACACACAGGCACACAGGAACACAGACACACAGACATACAGACACACAGACACACAGACACACAGACACACAGGCACACAGACACACAGACACACAGACACACAGGCACACAGGCACACAGGCACACAGACACACAGACACACAGACACACAGACACACAGACACACAGCACACAGGCACACAGACACACAGACACACAGACACAGACACACAGACACTCAGACACACAGACACACGGACACACGGACACACGGACACACGGACACACGGACACACGGACACACGGGCACACGGGCACACGGGCACACGGACACACGGACACACGGACACACGGACACACGGACACACGGACACACGGACACACGGACACACGGACACACAGACACACAGACACACAGACACACAGACACACAGACACACAGATACACAGACACACAGACACACAGACACACAGACACACAGACACATAAGTGCACAGGTGCACAAGTACACAGGTACACTGGTACACAGGTACACAGGTACACAGGTACACAGACACACAGGTGCACAGGTACACGGACACACGCACACACGGACACACGGACACGGACACGCGGACACACGAACACACGAACACACGGACACACGAACACACGGACACACGGACACACCGTCACACGGACACACGGACACACGGATACACGGACATACGGACATACGGACACACGGCGTACGAACAATTACCACTTAATGTTGGTAGAGCTTTTCGTCCTTTTATGATTAACGATGCAGATAAAATTAAAAAATACATATTTACTCATAGAATTAGAACTACGTTTATACCACCAAGAAAGATTAAAGAGCATTTAAGGTCACGTTAAGATGACTCAAATCCAGTATTGGGTTCTGGAATATATAAGTTACCTTGTTCTTGTGGAAAAGTATACATTGGAACCACAAAACGGAGCTTTGACACTAGACATAAAGAACATATGAGATGTTGTAGATTATATCAACAAAAGAAATCTGCTGTAGCTGACTGTGCGTTAAATATTTTTTTCGAGAAACGTTTATTAATGAGAATGCACGATTTCATGCCCAAAAGGAAATATTAAATGAAGTACAGGAGAATATTTCAACAGTTAGGAGAAGCGCCTTATTGTTAACGTACTTAATTTATTTCTCGGGCATAATGGACGTACTTACAGACATTAAAGAAACAAGCAAAGCTTTATGTTGCTCAGAAGGTGATATTCATGCTATCAAAAAGGAAGACCAAAGCGAAATTGCAGCTAGTCCGAAAAAAGAAAAGCACAAATCAAGGATGGTGTTCATGTATATATAATTATTTCATATAAGGTGCACAATATTTTCATTCCTAACGATGAACATTATTTTTCGTGAGGTTAATGTTGGTCACCTACCAAATTTTAAATGCGGCACACTATTCAATCTCCTGAAAGAGATTTGAGTTTCTGTGGGATAGGAGACAAGAGTATTCTTTTTGAACGCGATGATATAAAATGGTGGCATAAACGATTACGAGATAAAAAAAAGTAATATACAGTGCATTCCAGCTAAAAGGACCTACTCCGAATAGTTCAGTTGATATTGGGACTGTAAAAAAATTGTGAAACGTCACCTTTTGTTTTTAGGGAGACACATTTTATGTAAAAATCGCCTGTGTGGCAACTACCCCCTCCTTCCATCAACCCTCGTGACAAAAATTTCAAAAGGGACAGCTAGTTGAGTAACCCCTTATTTGAAAGGTCTTTCAATTCTGCGTCCAACGCCGTGATAATTTTGCCACTAAAAATAATAACCAATGTTAGAAATAAATAAATTAGTACGTTTTTAATTTTTATTTATAATTCCAAACAAGAAGGTAAAATCCAAACAGAAGAACTCACGTTATGAAATATTCAATAACCATTGAATGGTACTAAACGAAATGAAAGAAATAAAGCTTCAGATAGATTAATTATTGTTTACAAAAAGTGGTTTTAAATTTAATCACTTACCAGAAGAGTTTTTTTATGTCTATCTGTTTATGAAAACAGTACGCTATCGCGTATAGCCAAGAATGGTGCCAGTGTATGGAGAAAATAGCCCGCCCTATTTCCAAGTCAAGTATTGGTGTAAGCAGTTGAAATGGGACACGGAATGCATTAACGATGCCCCAAAGTATGTAACACCTCTGGTAGAACGAAATGACTAAAATATGAAAAAGGTTGAAGATTTGGTGTTGATTGATCGCCGAGTAAAAGTTTCGGTTATTGCTATAGAAGTAGGAATATCAGAAACGAGTGTTTTTAAAATTGTACATGAAGATTTGGGAATGAGCAAAGTGTCGGCACGATGGATTCCCAAACTACTCAGTCCCGAACACAAACTGTGCAGACGACAAATTTCCGAAGAGAATTTCACTGCTTTACACCACTACAACAAGAGTCCATGCAATGTGTTCATAAGGGTCCCACCAAAGAAAGCGAAAATACAATTTTGTGACAAAAAAGTAATGGCTACAGTTTTCTAGGACGCTGGGCGGATACTCTTACGTTAAAAGAGACTGAAATAACGGGGAATGTCCACAAAGACACAATTAAGAACTTGAAAACGGCTATAGACGAAAAAATCCCCCACAATGATACTCAAAAAACTCTGCTTCTGCAAGTTCATTAAGAAGTAATGAATGAATAATGTGTTAAGGGATTACAACATCCACCTTATAGACACGACCTCGCCCCCTGTGACCATTATCTCTTTTCAAAACCCAAAAAACACTTGAGAGGGTGACGCTTTTTATTGAATCACGACTTTGAAAACGATGTAGATTCGTATTTTGTAGAATTACCCAAATAATTTTTATTAGAAAAACGTGGGAATAAGTGTGTTACTGTTAATTGTTCTTTAAGTAGATAACCCAAAAACCCCCTCGTAATTAGTACTAAATAAATAAGTTTGTGATGTTTCTATCAAAATTATTCTAAAATTTTGATTGTTATTGTTAGAATGTTACCGTTCGCCCTGTTTGAACTCGAGTAATTACTTTTTTTCTCTTTTATTGTGTTAAAACGGGTCTACACATTCCAAGATCGGATTTAAAATAGCTGGTTTGTAGTACGAACTTAAACCACCAGCTAGAGCCGCTGTTCGTGTTTTTAATTAGCACCATCTAGGCAGAAATGTGAGAAAGAAATACATTTTCGAATTGTTAAATAAGTATAAAATAATAAATACTGTTCAATGTGACTCAAATATACAGGGCGTTTCAGAGACACCTAATCATTATAAGTATCTGTAGAACCATGGACTACAAAAATTTGAAAATGTACATAAACCTTTACCGACCTGATCTACTATTCTCATCTTTGTGGCTCTTCCGATTACACCGAAAATAGCTTTCATCTTCGTTAGTTTAAATGGAACCCCACACTTATTTGCCGTTTTCGGATGCCGCACTTAATTTTAAAGCCACTTTATGTAAAGTGTCTAAAATTTACTTGTAAAATTAGAAAATTTGGACAGCTGCAGACTCCCACTGAAATCGGTGCTACGCCCTCACCGCTATGAATTTCGGAATCGAACTTTTAGGGTTACAAGCTATATTGTGATTTATTTGAATTCAAAAAAAGTCTTCCACCACTAAAATTTGTCGCTGAAGTTTCATGATTTCAAACGTCCATAATTTACTTATGTAAAATAGAATGCCGCAATTTTCTCAACGGGGGCGTCGTGTTCAGAATTTAAAAATCTTTTGTTAACATGACCCTATCCCTAAATGCAGCCGTTTCTGAGTAAAAAAATACTTTCTTTTTATGTCAAGCACAAATCTCTCGTTAGTTATACTGGTGACGTAACGTATGTCTACACACTGATGTTTTCTTTTAAAAATTTTTGACAGGTGCAAGCCTACACTTATTTGGATCACATTTGGTCGCGCGATGTATCAATAGTTTATCAACAATGAATCAAAAAGACCAAATAGAATTTATTCTCTAAAAAACCAAGTAAAATAATACAAAAGTGAATTATAAACAATTTATAATAATTGCTCAAATTGCGCCAAACATTTATTAAGTTTATTTTCGACTGATATTACGGCATTTTGAATTTGATGTGGATCAATCTCTGCAAATACCTGGCTCATCTTGTTTTCGAGTATTTCGATGGTATTCATGGCGTCTCTACACAAGACCTGTTCTTTTATTGTACCTTAAGCAGCAAAACAAGACTTAAACTAAATTTAAAATACTTTTTCTTTTATTGTTCCACAAAGAAAGAAATCTAAAGGTGTAAGATCTAGGAATCGAGCTGGTCAAGCCCAAGGTCCCAAACGCCGTACCGATCGGTCCTCGAATGTATTTGTCAATATTTCAGCACACCATCTAGTTGACACTATATTCTTTAAACTTAGAAACGGCAAGGAATAGGGGATAGGATAGATCAAGTTATGGACGTTTGAAATTATACAACTTCAAAGGCATATTTTGGTGGTTGTGAAAGACTTTTTTAGAATTCAAATAAATCGCAATGGAGCTTATTAAGGCTTCTTGGAACCCGAAGAGTCCGACTCCGAAATTCGTAGTGGTGAGGGCGCAGATCAGATTTTCATGGGAGTCTGCAGCTGTAAATTTTTCTATTTTTTTAGGAATAACTCGAAAAAGGTAAATTTTAGAGATAAGGCACTTTACATAAAGTGGCCTTAAAATTAAACGAGGAATCAAAAATGGGGTGGGGGGTGTTCCATTTAAAATACCGAAGTTGACAGCTACGTTCGGTGTAACCGGAAGTGACACAAAGTCGAAATTATTTCCCAAAGGTACGGCCAGGTTGATAAAAATTTATGAAATTTTTTTAAATTTGTACTGTCCACGGTTCTCCGGATGCTTCTAATAATTAGGTCTCGCTTAAAACAACACTCTGTATTTATGCTTTAATCTTATTTTTTGTCCCAATTAATACATTTGTGAATTTAGATATTAGCGTAATTTTCAATTCTTCTAAAGTTTAAGCCACTAACTAAAACTAATTTGTAAGAGCAGTGAATTATGTTTTTTTTTAGTAAAATTAATGTTTAAACCAGAGTCATACTGTAATATGAAAATATAAACCTTTAGGAATATCAAATACAGGGCGGTCTAGACCTAGCGTATATAATTTTTTTGGATAATAAAACAACATAAACGTGACTCAAATACACAATTAAAAAAATTTCATTTCACACGCCCTCTTAAAGAAAAATTATTTTGATTTTTTCAAATAAAACTGTACATTTACCCAAAAATTCAGGAATTCTGGGATATTTTGGTACATTCCTCGAACTTTAACACTACTAATGTATTCTACGTTAACATTGTAGTAAGGATGGATAGCTTATGATGAGCCTGAATCTACACAACTACTGATTAAACTGATTAGAACTGTGAAGTTATCATTTTTTTTTAAAAAAAAAGAAAAAGCTTATACACACTTTTCTTTAAAAAAATTGCGACAGTAGCAAATGCTATAAAAACTGCTTCAAAATCTAAGCTTTCAGAAGACAGGAGATTTTTTTAATTCCAAATTCCGCACTTGCTTAATATTGTAATTTATCACTACAGCGAATAGGGTTTAGGTCGTATGTAAAATAACCGTTTAAAATAATAAATTCATACATATTATTACATTAACCATATTTATTGGTGATTGCGTACAATACCTGGTTATTATAGGATATATCGTAATTTTATGGTAATTTTGTTTTGTTGTTAGTTTTTCAAGTGCGCTATAAAAAAAACTTTCTACTCCTAGTATATGTAACACCTCAAAAACGAAACTATATGTGTAAATTCTCCATTACGTAAAACGATTACGTAATGAAAATTAGACTGTTACGATATATATATATATATATATATATATATATATATATATATATATATATATATATATATATATATATATATATATATATATATATATATATATATATATATATATATAAGGGTGTCTGCGGGAACTACGAAGAATTCGTATACGTATCTTTGAACAGTTATACGCAAAATGAATATGTTCAATTTTTCCCAATTCCTAACCTCTAAGGAGATATGGGCGGTTGAAGAAAAATATAAAAGTAAGTGAAAAGAATACTTTTAACAGCTACTTAAGACCTAAATTATCATAAAACAAAACCTTTAATAACAATTTTCATTAACAAATGAACAATAACACAACGTATCACAAAAAGCACATAAAATAACGAGGTGTCAAACAAAAATGGTTACAGTTGTTCCAAATGCGATCCAGACTGTCAAAATCGTAAGAGCAATTTTGGTTGTCTAGCAAGTATTTCCACAATAAACTGAGAAAATGTGTCTCAAATGAGGAATACAGTGGTGGGTATTCCTGTAGGGCTTGTTTAAGCCGTACAGGAATACCCACACCAGCAGTACAAAAATCGTTTTCCGAATCGTCGTACTTCTACTGACAAAACGATAGCCCGGACTTTTTACTGCCTTCGAGAAACAGGAAGTTTTCTTACACATCGAAGTGATCGAGAGTATCCACGACATGCGTTTGCAGAAGAGGAAAATTAGTAATAAAAATTATAATAAATGTTCGAATTGAGCACCTTGGGTTAATTGACTCTCTTTGAGATTTTCTAAAGTGGTGGGTCGGTTTACACATACTTTACTTTTTAAATATCCCCAGATCGAAAAGTCCACGGGATTTAAATCTGGCGACCTAGCAGACCATTCAATTTGACCGCGTCGTCCAATCCAGCGATTGGGAAAAGTTCGGTTAAAAAATTTTTAAGCGTTACAGCATAATGTGGACTTGCTCCATCCTGATGGAACCAAATGGTGGGATCTATTTGACCAGAGTTATTAATGTCAGGAAAAGTTGCCGTTAAAAATGGAACTACATAGATTTATAACATTTCTAAATATCTTTCACTCGTCACAGTTCCGTCAAAAAAATATGGTCCTATAGTTGTATTCCTAACAATCTCAGCCCAGACAGTTACATTTTGGGGATATAGGTATAAGCTTCCATTGTCCAATTAGGATTTTCTCTTGTCCAATAACGACAATTTTGTCTGTTCACGGTACCGTTTAAACAAAACGTATCTCCGTCGGAAAACAAGATGTTATATTCAAATCCATTAATTCGATTACACAATTCTTGCATATTTTCGCAAAACTCCATACGTCTATCGAAATCGTCTTCATTGGTTCATGTATAAGTTTAATTTTATTAGTAGATAAAGTTGTAATTGAACAATGAGGATTTTCTTCAACTTCAAGTAATACATTTAAGTGAGTATCTTCAGAAACAGTGGGTCTGCCACTCTTGGAGTTATCCCTAACATTACCGATCTTATTAAATTTATGCAATATTTTGCTTACCGTCGCTTTATTTATAGGTACACGATCAGGATATTTTGCATTAAAGATGTCGCATGCTTTTGCCATACTTCTTTTACGATCGCTATAACCTAATATGAGTAAAACTTCTATTCGCTGTTTTCCTGAGAGCACCATCGTAATTTCAAATAATTTTAGGGCAATACTTCTCAAAAATATGCTGTTATAGACTTATAAATCGATGTGACACAACAAAACAATTTATTATTGACATATGCAATGGTAACTATGAATTTATTTTCTGACTGCTAGGATTGTGACATGTCACAGCCTACTTGATTTTTGACATTAATACTCATACTATTACAATAATTTTTATTTGAATGAAATTGGTTATCTTTAATAAACAAACAGCTTACCTTCTCTTTCGTTCAACAATACGCCACTTAATTTGAACATTTGTTGTAATGTGACAAATTTGGTATGGTTGAACTCAAAAAAATATGGGCTGTTAATTTTTGATATAAAAATATACAGTTTCTATTTAAAAAAATTCTCAATGACGTCACATCTGATAAGGTAGTGGGGGCAATTTTTCCCAATCCTTAACCCTTAAGGAGATATTGACGGTTCAAGAAAAATGTAAAAGTAAGTCTGCTTAAGTCTTAAAATTATCATAAAACAAAACTTTTAATAACAATTTTCAGTAACAAATTAACAAGAACACAACACAGCACACAAAATAACGAGGTGACAAACAAAAAAGTAACAGTTGTTCAAAATGAGATCCACTAACCTCCACACATAATGTTACACGCCTTCGCAGCTCTCTTTCCATTCGATATTTGCGAAATTGTCACAAATGTTGGTAAATCATCAAAAATTCGTTCAATCAATTCTTCTCTTGAAGATGGTTTACTCTGCCCGTACACTAACTGCTTAACATATCCTCTCAGATAAAAGTCTAAAGGTGTGAGATTTGGTGATCTGGACGGTCAGTATACAGCTCCTTTTCTACCAATCCATCGGCTGGAAAATTTTCTGTGCAAAAACTCCGTTACAACAATAGTATGCAGGAGACCCATCTTGCAAATACCACATGTTTTGACGTACAATTAGGGGAACATCTTCAAGCAATGCTGGTAAATCTTCTTCCAAGAATTGTTTGTACATTTCGGAGTTTAAGTGCCCAATAAAATGTGGGGTCCGATGAGATTGTCTCCGATAACCTCGGTCCAAAACATTTACCGTGAGGCGATGTTGAAATCCGGTAATAGTAATTTCATGAGGAGTTTCATCTGACCAAACGTGCTCATTGTGACTATTGTTCACTCCATCCCGAGAAAAAGTTGCCTCATCGCAAAAGAGTGTAACAGGAATGTTATCATGTGTGATCATCTATTCGCAAAACTAAACTCTTGGGGGCAAATCGCCGGGAAGAAGGTGCTGAACGGGTTGAAGGTGATACGGATGTATTCCCTTTTCGAGTAGAATTTTCGAAATCGTGGTCCTGCTCCTACCAGTTGCTGCTCTTATTCGTCTAATGCTCGATCGGATATCGATTTCAACTTCTCTCAGTAGTTTTCTGCAAACGCATGTCGTGGATACTCTCGATCACTTCGATTTGTAAGAAAACTTCCTGTTTCTCGAAGGCAATGCCATCGGGCTATCGTTTTGAACAACTGTAATCATTTTTGTTTGTCAGCTTGTTATTTTATGTGCTTTTTTTGTGCTATGTTGTGTTCTTGTTAATATGTTAATCAAAATTGTTATAAAAAGTGTTGTTTTATGACTTAAGCAGCTGTTAAGAGTATTTATTCTCTTTACTTACTTTTACATTTTTCTTCAACCGCCCATATCTCCTTAGGGGTTAGGAATTGGAAAAAATTGCACTTAATTATTTTTGCCTAAAATTGTTCAAAGAATACGTATACGGATCCTTCGTAGTTCTCCCGTGAACACCCTGTACATATATATATATATATATATATATATATATATATATATATATATATATATATATATATATATATATATATATATATATATCAGTTTAAGGAAAATTAAAAATTCTTAATTTGGTAACACTGAAGCAGTTTTTTTCACTGAGTTAACCTCAATGTTTTGTTTGATATGAAGTTCAATGTCAAAAAAATTATTACATTTGTATGGTAAAGATTAACATTTTGTGAATGTGTACACCTTTTTTAATGTGGGATTGAAGCATTTAGTACATATATAATCTATTTATTCATCATCATCATAATCATCCATCTTCGGATGTAAACCTCCCTTAAATTTGTCCAGCTGTTGCAGTCCTGTGCTTTTTGAATCCAGTCTGTTGCAGCCAATCTTTTTATATCGTCCGTCTATCTTGTTTAGGGACGTCCTCTATTTGTTCTTTGCTGCCACGGTCGCCATTCGATCAATCTGCGGATCCATCGGTCGTCCTGCGCTCTTACAACATGGCCTGTCGTTAACCGTCTTAACCAAAAGACTCGGTCTATAACGTCAGTGACTTTAGATCTTCTTAGAATTTTATTATTGGTTATTTTAGTGATTTTCAGAGCATTCTTCTCTTTCAATTGCCCTTTGGGTGATCTGCAGTCTTGTAATAACTTCCTTGTTATGTGCCCAAGTTTTAGTTCCGTAAGGCAAAACCGCCATAATGCATTGATCAGATGCTTTTAGTGTTATTGGTGTGTTGGAGGTGAGAATGTTTTTTATTCTTCCGAAAACTGCCCTTGCAAGCGTTATTCGCCTGGCAATATCTGCTTTGCGGATGTTTTTGGAAATTTCTATTTGGAGATAGATAATTGCTTCTGTCTCTGATATTTCATCATTGTCAACTTTTATGGTCGCTGCATTTTGACCCAGATTCTCATTTGTCGCAAGCATCGTCTTGTTGGTATTGCTTTAAGTGTTTTGTTAAGTTCTGTGAGTATTTCATGCAGGTCCTCTTTATTCTGTGCTATAACAATAATAACGTCTGCAAATCGTAACTGACTTAAATATTCTCCGTTGAGGTTCACACCTTTATTTTCGTAATGGAGTTCTTTAAATAAGTCTTCTAATGCTAGGGCGAGATGGCGTCCCCTTGTCTGACCCCTCTTTTGATGTTTATTTTGTTTGTGTACTACCTGGAATGTCGCCTTCTTGTAGATGTTTTGAATAATTTTGAATAATTCAGCAGTTGCTTAATGCATGCAGTACTGTCCATACTTCTATTGAGTCGAATGCCTGTTGATAATTTACAAACGCCATCCATAAGGTGATGTTATATTCATTCGACTTTTCTGTTAGGGTTTTTACGGTTTGTAGATGGTCCAATGTAGTGAAACCTCGTCTGAATCCTGCTTGTTCACGAGTCTAACTTGTTGTTCCTGTTAATATTTTAGTAAATAATTTATATAAAATGGACAGGAGGATTATTGGCCTATAATTGGATAGCTTTGTTATATCTCAGTCACTGGGGTTATCGCATTCTTGAAGATAACTATTGTATAGCATTTCCAGCATTTGCAACACTTGTTCTCCATACAGTAGCATTTCGGTTATTATACCATCTTCGACCGCTGCTTTTCCTTTGGCGATTTTGTTTAATGTTCCTGATATTTCATCCTTTGTGATAATCTGTATTTCTTCGGAACCTGCATTTAGAACTCGTATTCGACGTTGCTCTGTTAGCTTCGGTGGTGAAGTTACTTTGTTTCCGTATAATGCTGTAGAACACTTCTGTATAATGTCTTATTTTATCTATGTCGTTATTGTCACGGTGTTATATGTGACCCTTGTTTCATTGCTCTTTGCAGTTGTTTGGTACTCCTTCTGTTTTTAATTTTCTGGTTGTTGTAGTTTCTCACATCATGTCTTATTTTCTTCCTTAAAATTTTGTTCATTTCGGATATTTCTGTTCTGTTATCTTCGCTATGATATGCGTGTAACCTTTTTCTTTTTCCATTGACATCCATCGTTTCTTCAGAAAACTTGTTGTGATTTCCTGAGTTCTTTTTTGCTGCCACTGATGTTGCTGTGCCTAAGATGTGCCTTGCGATTTTTTTGCTTAATTCGTCTAAAAATGGGGGTATTGTTATGAATTTGTTCAGATTCCAGCCTTTGTGTGTATTACTGCATTTCTTTGTTGCTGTGTGTCCATAGCGTTTTCTTTTTTCTGTATTAATTTCCGTCGAACTAACTTTGCGTTAAATTGAACTTTAGCTCATATCATGCGATGGTCGATGTTCATTTTAATCGTTTAACTGTTTCATTTTTCGTACTTCCATTTGGGCTTTTCCACGCCCATCGTTAAAAGTATGTTATATGCAGCTCATATCCCTTGGTATAGTTTAATAACATCTGTTTAATAACTTCTTAGAGCTTTGTTGATCTCTTCGTAGAGTTCGTCTGCTTCTTCGTCTTCATTGTCTGTTGTTGGGCTGTACACTTGTACTACTTTGCACGTATAACGTTTATTTATTTGTAGTTCAATCATTATTACTCTTTCTGATATTGCTGCGTATTTAGTTATGTTTTTAGATATAGTTTTATGTATAAAAAATCCTAATCTTCTAACTCCTGGTAGTCTTATGTTTGTCCAGTTCAATTTTTTTTCTAATTCTAATTCTAATTCTACAACTTACGTTGTAGGTGGCTATCTATACTTTTTGTTTTGGGGGATTTATTGTTCGTCGTTCCGTTCTCGATTATTCTAGCGTCTTTCGTTTTTGATGTTGTTTTTTTTTTGTTTGAGAGTTTGGCTAACAAAGTGGTCTAAGGGATGATTGAAGTATTTCTGCGAGTTTTTGGTTCCCCCAAATTCCGTGAGGGAAACCTTATCGAAGGTGTGGAATTAAGAACCCACCAGGGAACAAATTCCTGTCGCTTTCATACTGCCATCTATGGGGGTAGTTGGCCGTAATCTCCCATGCTGGCCAAACGTGTTGGAAGCTGGTTCAGGATATGGGAAGGGATAGTCTTGTTTAGAGGGGGGAGTAGAGGTTTTAGGACATGATTTCCTTTTAGAAAGTCTGAGGCAGAATCAATGCTCACCTCGGCAGGGTTGCGCTCCTGAAGTAGGCCTGTTCTTCACCGGGTTCTTAGGGAAGTGCCTACCTGCTACCCATTTACTGGTTGCAGTAAAACCACTTAATTGGGAGTCCAAGCCGGTTTGTTCATATTAATCCACAATTCACCTCCACTTTTAGGTAAGTTAAAATGTGATCTTAAGTAAGCATATATTGATATTGTTATTTAAAGAAACTTTTAAACACCATGTAAGAACATGCAATTCTGCATTAAATTGTAATTCTCCTTTTACAAAAGGGAAGAATGTAACGAAATAACATCGGAAATGTCAGTTATCGATGTTGTCTGTGATTACTTGATACACTTCTACGTTTAGTGGATCAGTAATGTTAGTGAACTAATGACTGCGTGTACAATTTGCCAATTGCGTTTTAAAATAGAAAACGGAAACTTATGAAGTAGGAAATATGACTTGCTTTATAACTATTTAAATTTTACATGAAACATTATATTTGATGATGTATTATGCGCTTTTTATTGCCGTTTATTTAGACGGTTATTTAGTTAATAAAACGTAGGTTATTAAATAGTAAGTTTGGGTATGACTCAATCTATCAATACGTTACAAGTTCATTTAGCTTATGACTTATGAGTTATTTTGAAAGATGAAAGTAAGCAAATTCTACATATTTCGATGAATTAATTATTCATTATATATTACTTCTGCAACTTTTTGTTTTATGAATTCAAATCAAACTAACTTTACAATAATTTCATCAATGAGGTAGATACTACGTTCACAATATTTCTTAAAGAAGGCATATTTAACATTTTTCAATTGCAATGTAACAAGATATTCATTACATTTAGGTTATTTTAAGTTAATGTATTACTTCTGCCACCATTCAAACCGATGTATTCAGTGAGCTGCTGACGTTTAATGCCACTATAGTATGGATAGCATGGTTGCTCCTCTTATACTCTATGGAAATAGAAAAGCATAATACACAACTCGGGTGGTAATGCCTATTACGTACTCGTTAATATTACAACACTCGCTCGTTCGTGATCGTAATAACGCACTTGTGCGTAATAGGCTACTTACCACCTTTATTATTTAATATGCTATTACGTTGTCTGTAATAATAAAAGCATAATGTTGTTTAATTACCCAGTCCTGTAACGAAAACAGGGAATTCAAAATTTCAAGGTTCGGTCGTGATTAGTGTATATAGAAAAATACACGAGTGGGTCAAGTTAGATCTGTGATTTTTGTTTTCGTTTTAGTTTTTGAACTATAGGACACCATCAGTCAAAACTTTGAGTGATGTGGTTGGATTACAGATTGTGTACCATGAAAGTGCCTTGGGCATAATTGATGGAAAACTTGTGAACCTGCCACAGGATCTGACATTAAAGGGCACAAAGGGAAATCTGACCTTTATAGAAAGGCGAATAGTTAAGCAAAATCCGTGATTACCAGAGCAGTTACTCATATATAGTATCAGAAAAATATAGAAAAAGAAGCAGCTTACGACGTTTGAAAAGATTTGGAAAAACAGGTTTAGGCTTTCTTACAAGATCAACTGTTTAAGATTTGTACAGGATTCTTTACGTTCACTTGGATACAAATGTACTCATATCGCTAAATTAAAAACGTTTGTGTAACGAGCTAAATACTCGGCTTAAACCCTGTTAGATTTAATGTTAGTTTGTCACACTTTACATCTTTTACCAAGTATTTTTAATGTTTTTTTAGTTTTAAAATTAATTTCGTAATTGAAGTGAATGAGTTAGTTTTACAGGAAGCACTAATAGCAAATAATTTAAAACAAAATAAGAAATAGACACATAAGACTAAGTTTAAACAAGCAAGCAAGCATCACACTGAGTTGAACAATGCAAGAAGTAGGTTTCGTACGAGAAACCTACGAAAACTCAAGTGGTTTCTGTAGCTAATACTAATGCACTTATATTTACTGAGTTTGAGGCTTTCTTGGTCGATCCAGATCTAACAGCATGGTAGATCGATACTCGAGCTAGAAAACATACAACAAATTGTACCATGTGTTTTTTAAGGTTTTAAAGATTCTACAGTTCATGTTTTATTAAGCCTGCTAGAATAATGAACCTAGTAGTAGTAGGATCAGGCTCTATTCCAGTAATGGTCAAAATATACTGCTGTTAGACGTGTGGTTTCTAAGATTTCCTGGAGCTTGTTTTCAGTGCTCTCGGCCTAAGACCAATACCGAAAGAGTCAATTGCAATAGAATGTTGGCTCACTAATTATGGTAAAACAGTGGCTTAAGGGAGTTTTAAACCAGTTTTTTTCAAGAAATATTTCGAAATAAGTGTTACTGATGCTGCGTTTAGTTACACCACGATTATGGGTAGATCAAGATAAACGACATGTTCGAGCATTGCTACAGAAATAAAGGTAAAAGTGTTTTCTAAGGTTAACTCATTATATGAGCTATGCGTTTATGGCTTAATGGTTGAGTTATTATCAGCGTAGATTAGAAATGAGCTGACCCAATTAACAGCACTGCCCAAAAGAGCTAAGGGTATATCCTGCAAGTGGGTTTACAGACCAAATGCAATCTTGACGGCAGTATTGGCAGGTTCAAAGAAAGATAAAAGGATTTAGTTAGCGTAATAGAGTGGATTGCACTCAGATATTCAGTCCAATTGCAAAATGAACTACGGTTCGTTTGATGCTGAGCATTGCTTGAAAAAAAAATTTATATCTATTCCGGTTCGATGTCTAAACTTCATTCTCGTATGGTAAATTAGAAGAGATCTTATGAATGCCGCACGCGCTGATGATAATAGCTTAGCTATTGAAACGCGTTCGGTGTTTTTTACTTTGTGTGGTACATGGGTGTATTTTAGTTGTCACTCCCAGGGTATCTAAATTAAAACACAGTCTACGGACTAAAGTAAGCATGATGTTGGCCAAGATGCTTTAGCACATTTCGTCGGCAATTTGGTTGGGTGAACCTGATTTCTGCTTACATAGACACAAGATTAATAGTATCTGATATGTAGATAAGTAATGGGTTGGTGATAACTTCATAAACAAATTGAAAGAGCAACTCAAAACGACTGTGAAAGGAGCATCGTATTTTCTTGATTTTGTCACTGGAAAAGGGAGTGCACACTTCCTACGATCATTGCCTGGTGGTGCTATAAATGAAGCTCGATATTTTAGTTTCGGGAGTGTAAATTAATGAGGGGTCTATGAGTAAATCTATAAGATGATCAAGAAAGACAACTTCAAATTGGTCCGCGATATCTGTACAATCTACGTAGCGAAGGTTGAGGTAGAGGCTTAATGTGCTTATAGTAAAGAAATTAACAAGGTGAATACCTCTCCCAGAATTCACCCCCAGAAGAAAATCGACGGTTGCAGAAAACTATTAGTGAAATTGCATTTGAGGAATGCTACGAAAAGGATTTTATACACGGAAAGGAAAATAGGTAAGAACCCACAATTAGGACAAACATACGTCAAGAAAATGTACTTCCGCGTCCAAATAAACCGAACAAATTGCGGATTGCCTTTGACGCAGCATTAAAATCAATCTTAAACGATTGCTTACTTATTGGCCCGGACTTATATAACTCATTGATTACTATTTTGCTTAATAGCAGGATTAACAAACTGGCCTTTACCGTAGACATAAAAGAACTATTAAAACGAAAGTAGTAGGTTGTTGAAAAAAAAGGTTGACATTGTCTGAAAAAGTCTTTCGTCCCGATCTCTACTTATATAATTTTTAGGTTTATCCAATTAACAATTGAATGAAACAATTTAAGTTTTTACAAAATTTATTTAATTGCTTATTAATTTGGCCTAGCTCAAGTAGTTGGGGGTGAGCTTTTTTGTTTTATTGCTAGTTAAAATAAGCTCTGATTTAATTAATTTATTAATTTTAAAATTTAAAAGTTAAGCAATAACATAAAATAACTCATATAACAAAGAATTAAAAATTCTGTACGTGGGGAAGAACTTTCAAAGCTTTTGATACTTTAACACATGGCTAATCTGCAAAACATGGTTAGTATATGAACAAATTACATTGGTTTTGAAAAAAAGGAAATTCAACGGAATAAATCACATGAAGTGTGAATTGTGGAAATTTCTTTAGCTATTGTTTCTCGTAAATGAAATTAATTTCCACTTTTGCATAACGATTTCTTCTTCTGATTGAATCGACGTTTACACCCCATTCCTAATTTTCTATTTGCTTTCATGGTGACTGCTAAAGCTGCAATTCGATCACCTAATATTGCGTCTGATGATTTAAAGCGTTCCCAAGCTTTTTCTTCTAAAATTTTATTTGCTTTGTCTCTACTTTCTAAATCTCGATAATCTCTGTAAACAGATATCATGAAGTTTGCACTGAGCATCTAATTGATTAATACCAGGGTCACCGCATGCTAGCAGTTTCTCTAAATTTGAACCAGGACCACAATACTGGTTACCAGGTAAATGCAATTCAACGGGAAGTTTATTGATTAGAGTATTCACTAAACCGCCTGCACTATTTCGCTTCCTACCTAACATTGTTTACCTAGATGGATAAACCTAAATTGAGATCACAAAAACAAATCATAGTTATTAATATTTCTTTATTTAGTAAATGCTATATATTAGATAAGCAGGATGATAATACAATATTTCCATTAAGCATACAGTGGTATGTGAATTAATATTATACTCAGCATTTATAACATCTTCAATGTCTTTATAAATGTCATCGTCACTACCATGGAATTCTTTCTCACAAAACGACGGCAGTCAACGACTTGTATGAACTTTTCAAAGAAACACACGAGATTGTAGGATTTAAAAAATTTCAATTTATAGCTTATTATATCCTTTAAATTGAATAGTTTTTCTGCACTATTAGCATTGAATATGCAAGAACAGCAGTTGTAGTTTTCTATAACAGTTTTCAGAATTATGTCATATCCCATAATCAATTCCAATTGTAATAAATACCAAGATTGCTAGATAGAGATTCATAGTGTTGACCATAGATTATATCTTCTTCTTCGTTTAAATTTGACCAATTAATTTTGTTTTCAATTTCTTGGGACCGGAAAAACTGTAATTCAACATATGAAAGCCATTTTAGAAGGTCGTTCCATTTCGTCATGACTACACCACATTATTACTTTGATCACGGTTGCCACACCCCATATGCACTACTGGTGCAAGGTTGAGGTGTGTACTGTATCCAATTTCCATATGTTTTACATGAGTATATTAGCTCATTAGTTGATTGTTTATATACGTCTGATAAATCATCCTTACGTTGAAATGATGGCCAGTCAGTGTTAGAAGAATAACCTTCATCTTGTTTATCTTCATTTTTATTTTTACACTACTACTACTACCATCACTATTTTGACAGTACCAACAGCACAATGTTAAATTATTATCATTCATATTGTTACTGTAACTATGTAGGGTATCCATATATAACGGTGAACATCTGAGTTTTAATCGTTCCAGAAATGATTTTATTGCTGCTTGCATTATAATTACCTAACGATTCTACTTGCTCGCAATTGCACTACGGCTAAATACCGTTTAAGAAATGATTCTAGTTAAAGAATGCGTAATTTACATATGGTAGGGTTGTAGCACTACTATTAAAAACAAAATGCTATGTTTGTTGTTTTCCCGGCTGCACCCAAACTACTTATGAACACATCCTTTGCGTTTAGTAACGTTTTAAATTCTTCAATTCGAGTTTCTTCTTTGAAATACTCATAAAAGCGCTGAGGAAATACACATTTAAAACCATCCGTTATCATCACTATACGTTCACTGTACTTCGTATTAATTACAGCCACATTTATCACTTTATATTCAGGAAAGTTCTCAGGGTTTTGTCTTACTGCTTTTCGTTCGTCTGTTACAACTTACTATGCGTTTTAACATCATATCTTGTACAAAATTTTTCGCTTTATGTGACAGTATGATTTGTTTTTTTTCTGTGTTTCATAATTCTATATATTTCAGACTTATTGAAGAAGTGTTATTTTATTTTAACTTCAAATTGGGGCAATCTGCAGCCGAGATGCTTGATAAATTAACCAAGTGTGTGGGCCTAATAGTGTTGGAGAAAGCACAGTGCAACAATGGTTCAGGAAATTTCGTTCCGGAGATTTCAGCCTTGAAGACTACAGTAATCCAGGACAATGATTTGAAGACCCGTGTAGAAGCTGATGCATCCCAAACGGTTTGTGGGATTGCGGAAGAACTAGGCGTCAGTCACATTGTTGTTGCAGATGGTTTAAAACGCATTGGAAAGTTAAAAAACCTCGGAAACCTCGTTTTGAGGTTTGTTCTTCTTTACTTTTGCGAAAAGTGGATTCTGTACGATAACCGGAGACGTTCGGAACAGTATCTGGACGCCGACGAGCCTCTCAGGCACTTCCCAAAGGCGAAAACACACCAAAAAAAGACTATGGTGGTCGACGGCTGGTGTGATCCACTACAACTTTTTGCAACCAGGCCAAACCATCACAGTAGAGTCCTACTGTGAGGTAACTAATGAAATGTACCGAATTGCATCAGCAGCAGCTGGCACAGATCAACAGAAGAGGTCCCATCCCTCTGCATGACAACGCCCGCCCACACGTTTCACAAATCATCATCCGAAAATTGAACGAATTGAGAGTCGAAGTTCTGCCTCACCCACCGTTCTCCCCAGGACTTGCCCCATCCGACTACCACCGTTTCAAGCACTTTGATAACTTTCTTGCCGGTAGAACCTTCGCCAACCAGGGCCAGGCAAAAACGGCCTTGGTGGACTTCGTCAAATCCCGAGCACCCAATTTTTTCGGTGATGGAATTCGCTGATTCCAATGGTGCTTGTTTGGATTAAATCCGATAAGTATTAAAAAAGTTATGGTTGCTTAAAGTTTACCAATTAAAACCCTGAGAACTTTCTTGCCAGCCCAATACTTTTTCGATATCTCAAGGTCACACAATAGATGCCTTGGGTTAACCCTGCTAATTCCATGTTTAACAATTACAAGTTGTTAGCTGACTGATATTAACATTCTCGCTGCGGTTTATGTAAGAAAAACTTGCTCTTGACTTTAGTATATATCAGAAAATGTTTCAACTTGTCAAATACTCACCTTGAATTTAGCCAATACGAGAACCATTTAACCTTGACCCACTTTTTACTCTAGACAACAACCTATCCTTCAGGAGAGTTTACCAAGGTCACCACCAGAGGGCGATTAACCTTGATCTGGGTTAGAACCCGCCCTACTATACAGGCAACAATTCATTTTTCGAGAAAGAATTTGCGGTTTTGTCTCGTCGCCAGTCCATATATGTTTTATATGTTAACTTATTTCCTTTTCGATTTTTCGAGCAATAAATTTATGGTATTTCCTCTAGCAGCTTCTAATATTTATGGTGGTGTACAACACAATTCTTCGTGTTCCGACATCTTCAATATGAAACACAACAAATATTGACAAGAGCACAAAAGCAGAAAATTAATTAATACTGTCAAAATATAGCAGCCTACTACCCCGCGCGAAATTACAATTACCTAGCCCGTTGCTTATGAGTAAAGAGCGGACTGTCAGGCAAGAAAAAATACCAATAAGGCGGCATAAAAGGCACATTAAAGCAGGCATAACGGCACAATCGGCTATTAAAATTTACAGTTTATTTTGTTTTACCAAACTATTTTAATCATTTGTTTAAGACATTAAAAGAATCCCCTCCGGACGGAATAAACATTTGTTTTCTTTACTTCAAAATTGATCAAAAATAATGAGTAAAAATGCAATATACAATAATATGCTTTAAAAAGGCAAAAACCCCAAAAAGTTATTCAAATAGGCAAAATAGGCAGGCTCCAAGCATTTGCTTGACTATCCACTCTTTAGTTATGAATTATAGATATTTCTCATTAGTCAAAGGTCCAAACGTAAGTAATTTTTATGATTCGAAAAATATTTACTTTACCTGGATTATGATTTTACCTCAAAATTGAAATAAATATTTGTGGGTTTGATCGAAGTGTGCTGGATATTCGATAACGTTACGATTATTTCGGCCTGAGTGTTAAATAAATACGTGATTACACAGGGTACTGGTAAATTATGGAAACGGTATTGTTATCAATTATTTCGGTATTGTGCTGCCTTAAAATTTTATTTTTTCCTTGTAAAGAACATAAAAGTAATTGATGATTCATTTTATTTTATTCAAAACAAACAAAATCGAAACGCCGACGGTGAGATTTCCACATCGCAAAGAACGCAATATAATTGCACACTCTAATCAGAGGGTGATTACTAGCGAGGATTAGTTAACAAAACAGGAGTCAATTATAACATTAATTTGGAGAGAATCCACCGAAGTCAAAATACTAAAATCTAAGCAGCGGGTTAACAAGCCAACTGAACTTAATAAAGTTGGGTTAGGATGTGGAAAAAGTAAAAGTAAATGATGACTAAAGTACGAGTTGCCAAATATTTTACAGGTGCAATTGACGATTAAGGTAAATGGGTCATGGTTTGAGATGGTTTTATTAAAGCAATTAAATGAGTAATACAGATTGATTAACATGAGTAATAGGTCTGGAACTGGAGGACGATTCAAGCTGGCAATAAGGGCAGGTCGGGTAGGTGGATGGACGGCTGAATATGACGCAGACGATTGATGAAAAATTTGTGCCAATCGTAGGTAACATTGACAACGAGAGTTTAATTTTGAATTTGGCAAGATAAAAGGAGCAATAAACAAGAAGAATGACAAAATTTTGCAAATTTGTGTATGATTACTTACCATGTTGGTAACCTTGTATTCTTACTAATTTAGGAAATTCTCTTCCAATCATAAGGCAGGAAAGAGCAAATGTTACCAACAGTATGAATAAAAATATTCAGTGTGATCTGCGTTTTATAATGGACTTGTAAACGTAGAATATATGTTATATAATGCATTATGCAATGTAAGTATTTTAAATGTCAATAAAACATACATAAAAATTGTTTTAAAATTTAGCGTAACAAGACAGGTGCTTACTTTTAAAATAAACATCTTTCAATTTGGTTAATTGAATAATATCTCTTGAGTAAGTTATTTCCGACTCACAAAATTTATTATACTCACCTTAAAACTACACAAAAATTCTTGAAGGTTAATGTTTATACAGTAGAGTCTAAAAATATCTTTAAAAAAAATCAGCTATTCATTTCATTTAATTAATAATTAATTATAATTAACAAAATTTTATTTGTTTAAGTGAAAGAGTAATGTTCTGTCTAAATTTTGTACTTGGATATATCCGACTAAATTATCCTGTAATTTATTATATTTAGGACAAAACTTGCAATATGCAATTAGGAACTTCCTGTTGCATTACATTTCAGCTGTTACTTTTATATGCAATAAACATAGTAAGATTTTCATAACCTAAAAATAAAGAAGACAGCAGAATGCTACATTTAAATTAAATTATACGTACACTGTCGGTATGAATCTAAGAGCCAACATTATCCAGACGTCGTAATAAGAAAGATTTAGATTTTCATCTTCATTTTTAGGTTGTATGGTTTTAAAGATAAGATTAATCAAGGAGGGTTATTGCGATCATATTAAATGTATAAGATTCATTATCTTACAATTGATGGCTTCCTATTAACATGTACAGTTTATTTATAGAAAATGTCACAAGGTAAAGGGTTTTCCAATAAGAGGTGTTATTTTGAATATTTCGGTAGATGTCATTTTTGAAGCTGTCATTTATTGACATTTGACAAGTAAAAACTACGCGATTAATAAAAATGGAACGATACACGCTTCAACAACGCAGTGAAATTATTAAAATTCACTATAAAAATGGTGAAAATTTGGCAGAGACGGTTCGTAAAACTAAAACATTTTGGTCGTCGTGAAACACCTTGTCGGACCGCAATACAGAAATTGGTGAACAAATTCGAGCTGTTTGGACAAGTTAATGATGTGAAGAATAAAACCCGTGCACGTCGCTCAAGAACAACTGAGAATATTGCTGCTGTAGCCCAAAGTGTTGAAGAAAACCCAGGTTTGTCCATTCCTCGTCGTTCTTTGGAATTGGGCATTCCACAAACGTCATTACACCGTATTTTGCATAAAGACTTGGGTCTTAAGGCTTATAAAGTTCAGTTAACACAAGAACTCAAGCCGGCCGATCATCAACAACGTCGTGTCTTTGCTGATTGGGTCGTTGAAATGCATGAAAATGATCCCGATTCCATCGAAAAATCATCTTGACTGATGAGGCCCATTTCCACCTCGGTGGGTACGTCAATAGGCAAAATTGTCACATCTGGGGCTCGGAAAACCCAAGAGTTATTGTTGAAAAGCCTCTCCATCCTCAACGTGTGACTGTTTGGTGCGGTTTATGGTCTGGCGGGGTCATTGGACCTTACTTTTTCGAAAATGAGGCTGGAACAACAGTTACGGTGAATGGATTGCGCTATCGAGAGATGATTAATGATTTTTTATGGCTGGAATTGGATGGTATTGATCTGGACAACGTTTAGTTTCAACAAGACGGCGCTACGTGCCACACAAGCAACGAAACCATTGATCGTTTGCGGGAAAAGTTTCCGGACCGTGTTATCTCTCGAAGAGGTGATCACAATTGGCCACCGAGATCTTGTGATTTAACACCTTGCGACTTCTTCCTTTGGGGCCACGTGAAAGATAAGGTCTACGCCAACAGCCCAGCGTCGATTCAAGACCTCAAAGATGAAATTCATGAGGCTATCGATGACATAGGGCAGCCACTTTGCGATTTGGTTATCGAAAATTTCATGAAAAGGATATGGTCCTGTAAGCGTGGTCGTGGTAGCCATTTAGCTGATATTGTTTTCCATTATTAACGGCATACCTTCCTCTTTATAATGAAATAAACATCCGATCAATTATCTCAAAAAATTCCATTTTTCTTTGACTATCAAAATAACACAACTTATTGGAAAACCCTATATATAACATAATTGTGCCTGAAATCACACAATATCCACTAAGATCTGTGGACCTCCGGCAATATCTCAGGAAATGTTTATCGTACAGTTTTGGGGAAAAAATTTCCTTAGCAAAAATGGCCAAAGGAAATCGTTGAAAATAACTTTCAAGTTTCAAGCTTTACCGCTAGAGGGCATAATCTTTATAGAAAGATTTAAAAACAATTTTTCTTATAAAATATGTCCAATCATAGTAGGTATTAAATAAGCAAATTAGAATGATGCACAAATTTTGTTATATACTTTATTCTCTATTTCTTCAAATAATGGGTGGGGGAGAGTGAGAATGTTTGTATGAATGAATGCCTATAACTTTGGTTTGGATCAACCTATTTTAATGAAATTATTCTTATTCAAAAGGGCGTAGATGAATCAATTACATCTACGGGCGTAGATGAATCAATTACATCTACTATAAAACAATTGCATTAGTTTTAATTGTCGTAGATAAAGGGCACTTTCGAATAAAAAAATTAAAATTTGTTTACGTTACAATTTTTAAAAGGAAACACCTAACCATTATAAATTACAACAGAAACTGATTAAATTCGTAACAAAATGGCGCAAACAGCATGTCGATATCTTTTCTCTAATTCGAGATATAAGTAAAAACGCGTAAACATACGTAAATAATATTGGATCACTCTGTATTATAACTTAAAATAACAAAATATATGAAAACTTAATGTCCAATTAAATGTTCAAAATGTTTTCCATCATTGTCCACACAAAGACGTAATCTATCGCGGGTGGACACAACAGCTGCTTTAATCTCAGCTGTGGATATAATATATATTGCGTTGTTTCATGTCTTGTCGCGTGGTTGGTCGAGTTTGAAAGACTAACTCCTTCAATATCCCCATACATAAAAGTCTAGACATGTTATAAACATGTGTGATAATAGTATAAAATTTAATAATAAATAAATTGGTTGTAAAAATGCTCTCATAAATAGATCGTTAAACTAACTCGAAATACAAACCATTCACCAAAAATAATGCCTTTGTCCCAGTCGGTTGATTAAAATGGGCCGATTCAATTTTTTGATTAGCTTAATTACCACAAATTCTGATCGATTATTTCCACTTAACATAAATATGGTAACTGCCATGTAACACTAATAAAAATGATCCCGGACGCCAAGTTATTTTTTTAATTATACTCGGAATAACTGAACAGAGTTTTACCATAAAAATTTACCAAAATGTAAAAATAAAAAATATGCAACAGTTAAATTAGGGTTATATAAAATATATCTTAAAAATAGCTTTAAATTACTAAAAATCATTAAACATAAATACCTGTTCGTAAAATTTTGTATACAAACTTTTTAATAACATCTGGTATCTAAACGATTACGGAAATGTAAACCAAAGGTGATTTCATCTTTGCACCAATATTGCGCAATATCTCGAACTAACAATGCTGTTCGTTGTAAACTTCACCAAAATGGAATTTTATTTCTTATAAATTTCTCTTCATGAAATTTTGAATCCAATGCTTATTTCCTTCTCTTGAAATTTCAAATAAAAAATTTAGATCAGCATTGAATGCAAAATTGCAATCATAAAATGAAAGCGTACGTAAAAGTAAAATTAAATGCGTACTTAAAATGTAATTAAAGTAGAAAAGTAAAAGTAATAAAAGTGTCAATCAAAGTGTCACTCAAAGTGCCTGCAAAGAGCAAATGTTTTAATTTTTAGTATAATGCGTTAAATAGATCTTACCATTAAATCAATGGCATTTTTCACAAAATTTAGGTGGAAACCCAAAAAAAGGCTTCCTAAACAACCCAAATATTTGCACAAAGAATTAAGTCAACGATATGAGCAGAAAAAATAATTTAAAGAAGTGGGAGTATAAATCCTTAAGGAAATATGCAACTTAAGTTACACCAAAATGCAAATTAAGTTGCCTACCACATACCTATAAATCATTAATTAAAATTTTGTTTCTTATATTTACAACTAAATGAACGAAGAACATAAATTACGGTATATTTTAATACAACTCAAAATGGGTTGTTACAATGTTAAGCCTGGAGATCTAGCTGGCCATGGAAATATACTTCTCCTTCCAATTCATTTATATGGATATCTTAAATTCAACTAATATCTAACTCGCCTGGAAAAGTGCGCAGGACACCCATCATGCTGAAATATCAGATCTCTTCTTGTTTGTAAGGAAATGTCTTCTAATAAAATAGGCAATTCATTTTCCAAAAAATTTATGTATAGCCATTTAAAGTTTCTTAAAAGAAATATGGTCCTATGACTTTTCCATCAACTATACCACACCAAACATTAAGACTACACCCACCTTGAAGCTGTACTTCGTCCATCCAGTGCGGATTTTCTTCAGACCAATAATGCATATTATGCAGAATAAAGTGCCATGTTGCCGTGTTTATCGCAATATGAAAATAAAACAGTTGAACAGTCCATAATATTATAACAAACCTAACTGCTATGCTCTAAAATCCCTAGAACGGTAGTTTTTGGTATGTTTAATTCTGTAGAGGTTTGCCGACTACTTATATGTGGATTCTGTTGAACTAAAGCAAGAACATTGGTTACTTTTTCTTCGGTCACACATTCACGACGTCTTTTATAACAAGGATGATGAAAGCTACTTGCTATCTTATGGCATATACCTATACGTGAGGCAATAGCGGCATTTTGATGGCATTCGAAATAAATTCCAATCATATCATACAATTCGGCATTTGATACACTCATTATGAATTAATGCTGATTATTTACTGATATTAGTAACAATATCTAATTAAGAAAAGCTATATTCGAGTTATATGCTAACACTTCTTAAAAAGATCGCAATATTTTGACTACTGTCAATAAATACACAATTTGAAGCCCCCGTCAACTTTATTTCGCAACCTTCTTAGTTTAACAAATTCTGAAAATACTGACATAATTTGTTATTTTAAGTTATAACACAGAGTGACCCAATACTAGTTAAGTATGTTTACGCGTTTTTACTTATATCTCGAGTTAGACAAAAGATATCAACATGCGGTTTGCGCCATTTTGTTACGAATTTAATCAGTTTCCGTTGTGATTTACAGTACTTAGGTGTTTCCACTTAAACATTTTAATTTTTTTTATTCGAAAGTGCCCTCTATCTACGACAATTAAAACTAAATGCAATTGTTTTATAGTAGATGTAATTGGCCCATCTACGCCCTTTCGAATGAGAATAATTTCGTTAAAATCGGTTGATCAAGCCAAAGTTATAGGCATTTATTCATACCAACATTCCCACCCTCCCCCACACTTTATTTGAAAAAATAGAGAAAAAAGTATTTAACAAAATTTGTGCAGAAATTATGTATCATTCGAATTTAAATTATTTAATATCTACTATGATTGGACATATTTTACAAAAAAAAATGTTTTTAAATTTTTCTCTAAAGATAGATGATGCCCTCTAGCAGTAAAGCTGGAAACTAGAAAGTGATTTCCAGCGATTTCTCTTGACCGTTTTTACTAAGGAAATTGTTTTCCCCAAACTGTACGATAAACACTTCCTGAGATATACCCGGAGGATCGGCTTATTGGTCCACCCGGTACATGTAATCGACACGATGCATAATAATGCACTTTTATTCATGGCTCAATACGGAAGCTTCACGGATTCTCGCAATAATATCTTCATACTTTTTAAATAGCAACCAATTATTTTCATGCATTTTATGGTGCATTGAGCTGCTGAAAGAAACGCTGAACATGGAAGATTTATATATTTGGAACGATTTCCAAATCGACAAACGGCTTCCCAAAATACTTTTTTGTGCGATCGTTCATTTTTGTCAACTTACTGTCACTGTTTTGACAACAGTAGGTTGCATTTTCTGTTTAATCAGTCTAACTGAACGGTAAGTAATTTACTTACCGTTCAGCCAGCAGTAAGTGAAATTCATAGTTTACTGAAACACCTACCCAGAGTTTTGGGTATAGTATTATTTATTAATATTAAAATTAAATGTATAATTGTTACAATTGGAAATGGTAATAATAATAATAGTTTAATAATAATAATTATAATAATAATAATAATAATAATAATAATAATAATAATAATAATAATAATAATAATAATAGTTTACTGATTAGCAGAATTTCTGACACAATTATTTTACAACTGTCACATTAACATTCAGGTTACTAATGAAACAATACATACGCTTGTGGCTCGGCTTGTGGTCATCTTTTAAGCGATTTTGAGAAAACATAATGTGTTTTGCCTACATTTTGCCATCAAGTGTATTGTTGATCGCACAAAAAATAGCATAAGCATTCTAACAGTGAGGAGTTTACCGATCTCCTCCAATATTGGCGACTAAGCGAAGTCGATCGGTAAACTGTCCTTACTGTTCTTAATACTTAATATACTATTGTGAGAAGTGTTTTTGTTTCTATGTAAACGTGAATTATAAAAAGTCAGCAACACTCAATACGAGGGCTAAAACAACTTTATTTTGATCTCCTCTACTTGCCCTTACAGTGTCCTCCGTAGGTTAGAAATCACCCAGTATAACGGTGTTTGACGTTTACTAAAGCGGCAATTGGTATCTGCGTTTCGAACAGCTAACATCAACTTAATCGCTGCAAGAAAAAGAACTTAATTGATCTACCTCTACCAGCATCGTTATTACGATGCCGGGCAAAGCGCATCAACTAGAGCACCGCTATATGTCTACTCAGCTGAGTGAACTAGAGTTCTCGCCGTTGGAACAAACCCGCTGGGGATTTCATCGCTGTTAGACCTTTCATGGAATCCCCCTAGCAGCCAGGATAGACCAGAAAAGGAAAAAACGAAAAGAATACACGAAGACACGAAAACATAAGAGGATATTCCGGCTACCGCAACCGTACCAGTTGCGCACTGATCCCCGATTCATCAGACGAGTTCTCAACCACCCGACGAAGAATTCCTGTTACAGAAAAAAACAAAGAAGACACCGCCGTAACGCCCCACCACATTTACACCGACCATCAACACTTCCGGGGCCCTTGCAGACACCACAAAACGCTCGGAAGCCACCCTCTCCAATGAGAGGGTACCGTCGGTAATCCTTCGCCAGAAGGGAAACTACTCTCTCAAATAGGACCAACACGGGATCACCTTCACCCGAGTGAAGGCAACCACTGAGTGCCACAGCATACAGCCTGTTACTGCCAAGGACTATGACAGGCTAATGCAGTATATGTATAAGAATGGTGCTCTGTACCATTCCTATCGGGCAACGAGTAAACTAGGTGTCTATATGGGAAGTATCTGTAAAGATCTCCGAGAGCGACGTTTGCGCCGAGCTACACAAACGCCAGTTTTAAAGAAAAGATAGGAGAGGGCCGTAACTAGTGTCTTTTAATTATCATTTAATCTTGATTGTGCAAGAATGTAGTAACTCAAAGTGACGAGTTGGACAAACCAACGCCTAAGAGTGGGTGGAATAAGAGATTAATGTAATGAAATTGAGCATTCCTGTAAAGCGGTTATTGTGGCGAATTTACATTTGCAACACACTGTATCGTCTGGGACTCTCAATTTATTTATCAAGGAGAGTAAGTAGTGTCCATCTTTAGATTGGCCGATTATTTTGGTATATCATTCGTAAAAACAAATTTCAAGAATTTATTAAGAACATTTTAATAATTAATTATGACTTACGACAGTTATTATTACGTGTTGAAAGTTCTATAAGGTACATTTTCAGTCTCGGGGAAGATAAATTAATAACCGTGTTTGGATTTGGACTAAAAGATGTAGTCGTATCTTTATATTCTTTGTTTCTTTCTTATGCGTGAAGCATATCTTAATGAGTCTGTAGCTATGGTAACCTAAAAAGTACGTAACCGACTTTTATGAAACTTTATATTTAGTCATATCTAAAATATCTCGGCTTTATCAAATTTTCCTAAAAACCATTTATAAATAAAAGTACTTTATGAAGGGCGCTAAAATACAGTTTGTGAATACCTCGAAAACTGTTAATTTTATTGAAATAACCGACAAGACAATTATTATAGGTTTTCGATTTTGTAGGGTAATAACAAAGTCCTAAAAAAGTTCGTAAAATAACCGTTGTTTATGTCCGAAAAGCTTTCAATATTATAGAAAACACTACAAAAACACCTTTTAAATGTAATTAAATTTTAGATAAGTTTCTTTTATAAATTTTTTTAATACGAACATACTAAACATTAAACATTACATTTTGTGTACATATTCATGTGAATAACGGAAGTAAAAACTAACTTTTAGTATAGCCTTCATATTTGACAAACGAAAAAGAAATGAATTTTAGTTTTTGATTTCTATGTTAGATTATACAAGGAGAAAAAATCGTAAACATATTTTCTTGGTATGTAATATTAATTTAGCTTACCTACAGTACAAAAATTTGTATACGTATATAAGTTTAATTGATTACCTGTGCTCTGTACATTTAACACAAAAGGAAATGTACAAAATAGTTAAAAAAGATCCGTACCTTGCCCTTTCGTTGATTTTCCACAACACAGGCATAAGAAAGTTAGGTGCTGGCCACAATAGATTTTATATTGTTAACTGATTTAATTAAAGAAAATGCTAAAATTTATACAGTGCGCCCCAGAAGCAATGTCTAAATTCGTTTAAACTTAAGCGGTGTGTTTTTTGGGAAAACTCTTCGACCCGTGCATTTATATTTTTTAATGCGGTATCTTGATAGTAAATTTATGCATACAGGGTGGTTCAAAAACAATCCATCAATTTCATTTTTTCAAGTGAAAACACATTTTTTACTTCATTTTCGGATTATGCTTCAAATTCTAAGTATGTTTCATGTCTTAAAGTGTGTGCTTTTTGATTTGATGTCCAAAGGCAAACTCTCTTTGCACGTATTCAATCATTTCTGGAATTATAATACGCGCTTCTTTTCGGACCCTCTCTTTCAAATCCAGCAAATTGTTTGGCCTGTGAACAAATACTTTCGATTTGATGTAGCCCCACAAAAAGAAATCTAACGGAGGTACGCCCGGCGACCTAGCAGGCCATTCCATAGGTCCTCTCCTTTCTATCCACCAATTGCGATAGGTTTCACCCAAAAATGTACGCTGGTGCCAATGAATTCAGAAATAAAGCCATTAATGCTAGAAATAATTCAAGTTGGAGAAATTCACGATGTACCTGTCCAGACATAAGCAATTAAAAAAATGGGCCTATTACTCTGTCCCGCACTATCCCACACAACACATTTATTTTTTGAAGGTTGTTAACCTCCATCATCCAATGAGGGTTTCCTGTTGCCTAACATCCACAATTTTTCCTGCTCACATTACCATTTAAACAGAACGCAGTTTGATAAGCAAAAATAATGTTTCATACTTCATTATCTAGATTGCTCATATTTTGCATGCATTTACAAAATTCATTGACGTGATTGATTTGCTTGTTATTGTTATTTAAATCTGTCATTTTTCTGTATGATTATTTTATAGGATTGTTTATATGAAATTATGTCATTTATTTATGATCACCGAATCATAAGCAGGCCGATTGATTTTAGAGGTATTTTTATTTATGGCCAATTGTAAATCATACTAAAATTTGGCAAATAGGTATTGCATTAAGCTCAGTAAAGCATCACCGTCTACGGTGACTAGCAATCAATTGTGGCATTCAGATATACAATTACGCTCTTGAGGTAAGTATTGCAAATATTTACTCAAAGTTATTTGTTAGTTGCGTTAAATTTATTTTCTATCAACCTAGCAGATTAAATCCCAATTTATTTTAACCGCCATTCCAGAAATAAATCTTGCATAATTACTGAAATATACATGTACGTCAAATACCTGAAGGTTTAAATATCTACCAATCTCGGTAGAATTTATTTCCTCAAAATAAATTCTCGTATTTGTCTTTTGTTTAAGTACCCAGCGCATGACATTTCTGCACTGCTATTAACCTGAACCTCCAGTAATTTCTAAGACCTTATTCTGCTCGTATATGCAGTATAATCATTACAGATTAATTTTTGTCAAATAAAAACTTAAAAAATTAAATTAAATTTAATTTAGTTGTAGCTTCGTAATAACCTTGCAAGCGATACTAATTTTGTTTCGATTCTGAAAGAGGATCATTTAAAACATATACCTTCCAACAACGATTAAGTTAACATTGCGGATTAACACCGATTAATTATAATTGGAAGTATCAGTGTATATATCCTGTAAATATTACAATTAAAATTTTAGATGGTCCATAATTGTCATTAGTATTTTTTCTGTAAATATTATACGCAAGCGCACCAATGCAACAACTTTATTTCTTAAATAAAATTTGTCCCAGTTATATTCAATAGTAAAGGGCATCTTACCTAGAATTCCCATCTCGTTCACTTTACCCTACCCCCAACCAGTAAAATATAACATGATTTGGTATGCACGTTGCAATTATGGCCGACATTAGTACCTAAACCTCCGTTAAAAACTCAAATTTATATCATATTAACATCGTTTGACTTTCAGACAGTAGTCAAGACACGATCTCATAATCCGTTTTACTAATTTTGAATATAATAGCGCTGATCACAAATTAATTTTCTGCTTCTTAAAGAATCATCAAATTTCAAACAATCATGCTCATCCGGCGAATTTATTAATAATCAAACAATTATCTAAAATTATAAATAAATTTCTAAACCCGATATAAAATCCTGCATACCACCGTTATCTAAACATTTCCTTCTAACGTCAATAACTTTAAAATCAAACTGTTAACTAATCATTAAAAATGATGAATGAAATTTGACGAAAACGTTCAGGACCCTCATACAAGAATTTGCAGATCACCAGGTAAATATTAATTTACTTTATGATATGCAAAATTATTGTTTTATTTCTTTGTTTTGAATCAATAAATGATTAAAATCAATGGTTATTTTAATTAACCGCAACAACGAAAATACCCTACTCCCAACTACTTGAGCTAGATAAAAAATAGTAAACAATAAAATAATGTGTACAAAACTCTCAAACTATTTCATTGTTAATTAATTGAAATAAAGAATCGGCTACAGATTTAAAAGTGTGCTTCATACTGTTCAGTTGATACATCTTGCCTATCTTGAGCAGCAGCATGTAATTTAACTTTTTGCAATAGTTTTGTGCACTTTAAAAGATTCGATAGAGTTTGACATGCATGTCTCAATCTTTTAATGTAGGCGAGTTCTCGGGGGTGGTCCAATTTTAGTAAAAACAGTCAAATTCTTCATCTGGTCGAACTGTGCAGGTCATCCAAACTTCAGCTCGTTGGATTAATTCCTTCGTGAATTATTGTGTATACAGACTGTCAGAAAAATGAAAAATAAACATTTTTTTTGTGTTTTATTCGGAACATTATCTTTCCAATCATGAAATGGTCCAGAAATCCTTTGCTTCATACCTAGGCCGCCAAAATCTTAAAATTTATGTTTAGAACCACCGTTTTTTTGCGTTTCAACATAATTTAAATGCTTAATAAAATAAATAAATTGATTTAGAATTAATAATTTTAGTGAACTAATAACTAATTGATTGTAGATTTTATTCAATGCGTCATGTATTGCATAATGGCTACTATATATTCCTTTTTCTATGGCATTGTCTGGGAAATAATGTTTTCCTTTGTGGAATATGTCTCGTAATCTGGTGAGTAAATTAATTTACTTTAATTACCTACTTACACATCAATCTTTTATCTGAAATTGTTTCAGGACTTGTCTTTTTCTGGACTTTCTGTACTATTTTCTGTAAACTGGTGTTGGCAACATTGTGGTCTTATCGTTACGATTACTTCAAAACATAACTTCTTACTGAGACCACATGGTCACCTGTCTACGCTCAAAATTATTTACTGTAACTGTAAATTTCATCATCTAGACTCTACCGATATATTTTTGGCTCTCACATGCCCCTTTGAAGATATCGAAAGAGGTTAGTCTATAATTACATTCATTTCACCTGGTTGTCGAGGCAATGAAGTTATGGTAGCTAACTATACAGTATTAACCTACTACATATTTGCGTAAGTGAAAGTCGTGTAGCTATTATGTTGATTATAGTTATTTCAGTTGAGCTATTTGATTGCTCGTATCGGTTGTACGTTAGCTAAAATATTGAAATTTGGTTAAAAGACCAAATTATTACAAAATTTACTTCCATATTCTTTATTCATACATGTGTGTAACTTGTATATAATAACTGTTTACCATTGTTCACTAATTTGTTTTAACTGTCATCAGTTTACATTGACAAAATATAAATGTGACTCTTGTACCGCTGAATTTGTCTTTGGTATCTCAACTGCAGTTAGAATTACGTATAAAGAACTCTAATTTAGGTACATTCTATTTTATTTGTATTCATCTTTCACTTAGGATAGAGAGCTTGGGCCACGAGCATTGATTTTCCTTTATTATTAACTTGAAATACACGTAGCTTCATATGAAAATCGGTGCATTATTCATAAACTCTTGAGCTCCACGGTCTTCGTTTCTTTTAGTTTTATAATTATTGCGTTTAGTAAACAATAACGTTTACAAACAACAACTTACTTTGATGTGATACTGCTTTTTAAATTAATAATCTTGGTACAAATCTCTTCCGCTCTAACCCACTGAGCTATCAAGATACAAGCCCCAATCGATATAAATTTTGTCTTTATGTATGTAGAACTGATGTAAACTCTGAATATAATAAGATTACAGTCAAATTACTTATATCAATGGAATGTGTGCCTACAATATCGCATATATAATATCTACACGCACAAAAACAAAATTTAATCGATTGGGATTTGTATCTCGATATCTCAGATGGTTAGAGCGTTACTCTAACAAAGTAGATGTCGTAGGTTCGAATCCTATCAAAGGTAAACTTTTTGTTTATGTATTTAATAAAATTATATCATTAATAACTTTAATTCTATGGGAAAGCAGATAGCCAATTTCTTAGATCTGTACAAGCCACCATCCGGTCATAGCTTCAGAAGATCCTCAGCTACGTTATTAGGTGATGATGGAGGTGATATTACCGCTTTAAGACGGCACGGTGGGTGGAAATCCAAAGTGGTTTTCATCGACGGCTCGATAAAAAAAAATCGATACTGTAAATAAAAGGTTACAAGCAGTAAACAATGGTCAACCCTCTGCGTCGACTGGCAAAACATTTACCGTTACCGGACAAAACAATCCAAAAACACTGCAACAAAATAATCAACCTTCAGCTGTACAATTTACAAACTATGCCAATGTTTGTAATATAACCATTAATTTCAAATAAATAACTATGTGTATAGCGACATCAAATTAAACCATGCTACTGTAAAAATAAAAGTGTTTCAACAAATTTATTTTAAATTAATTTGTGGTAGTCCTGGGAAAAGTACAGTATTATATTCGCGAGTTATGACCATTACTTATTCGGATTACAAACTCTTCGATTAAGCAATGGCTATGATAACTCGCTCATATAATAATATACCATTATCCGTTTTTACCAAATTACCATTTAATTCTTTTCCTTAACCGAGAGTTATATTTCATTATTTCGCTCTTTTGTAAAACGTATGTTTCAATAATTTTGAAACATGTCCCCATACCGGCACTTCGCTAAGTTGTGTTAAAACATAGCTGACTATTAGTATAAAAATCTGGCCGAAGGACTTCGGCACAACACTTTCTCTTATAAGGAAACTAACTATTGCCAGCTGCAATCCCTAACTTCGTATAACTTGCAATATAATAAGATATACTTACCCACAATTTTTTTTTTCTTACTCACCCTGTATTTTGCAAATCACGGTATATTTTTACATAATTGGATAGCATGAGAGATTAGCTTTAACATACTTTAGAATTGTTTTTGAAACTTTGATATAAAATATTAAAAAAAATTAAAATAATCTTTTTTTTTGCTATTTTCGGCAAAACCGGAAGCGCTAAAAATAATTCTATATAGCAATTTAGTAGCTATGTATGTCTACTATGTAGTCCCTTCATTTCATTTTTATTAGAAACATTTAAATTTTTTAAAAAAGTTTTGTTCGATCGGGGTTTAGCGTTACATTTCACCAAGGATAGACTTTCTGGCTCTAGTTTTGAAAATGCACCCCCAAAAAAACCACCCTCATTTCGCTCCCCATTAACCTTCTTCCTATTACCTTAGGGTCGATTCGACCCATATTTTACATTACTTTCTTAATTATTGTTTAAGCTCCTTAAAATTATTAAGACTTAATCCTCCAATTACAATTTAATTATCTGTAATAGCACATTTTTTCCATTTATCAGTCAGTCAATCTAATTGGTTTTTCATAATGGACTTCTATGGTATATCTAATTGAAATTAGGTTATAACTTTTATTTGCTTGTTGTTCTGCAAAGGTGAATAGTTTATTATCATTTTGAAGCAATGTCTAAAAAGTTTTTATCGAGAGAAGAGTTAGCAGATTTTTCCAACATGGACGAAGTTATCTCAGAAGAAAAAAATGACAATTATGAACCCACTTCCGATAGTGAAGATTCTTCTGAAAGTGATTGTGAAGGTGGTCATCATACTAAAAGTGTTAACGTGACATCAAAGGAGAAAGAAGACGAATTAATCTCAAGAAACGAGTTACTTATTTGGAGAAGCACGCCTCCGAAGAGAAACAACCGATTTTCAAGTGAAAATATAATCAAGTTGACTCCAGGACCTACTACTTACGCTGTAAGAAGAGTGAAAGGTATAAAATCATCTTTTGAACTATTATTTTCAAGTGATATGGAGACTATTGTGCTCAATACGACTAACTTGGAGGGAACAAGGGTTTATAGAAAAGAATGGGTTCAGATAACTTCGATAGATCTACAAGCGTATATTGGTTTGATATTGCTTGCTGGTGTGTACAAATCCAATGGAGAAGCAACTTCCAGTTTGTGGGATGATAAAACTGGACGACCAATATTTAGGGCTACAATGTCTTGGAAAAAATTCAATACAATTTCGCGAGTTTTGCGATTCGATAATAAATCTAACCAAGAAGAAAGACGAGCAAATGATAAACTAGCGGCTATACGAGAGTTATGGGACATATGGACAGCAAATTTACCTAAGTTATACAATCCTGACGATAACATAACGATAGATGAGCAACTAGTGGCATTTCGGGGACGCTGTCCTTGCAGACAGTATATGCCCAGCAAACCTGCTAGATACGGTATCAAATTCTGGGTAGCATGTGACAGTAACACTAGTTATGCTCGGAATATGCAAGTATACACTGGAAAATTAGCAGGTGAGAAGCCCGAAAAGAATCAAGGAACAAGGGTAGTGATGGATTTGATGTACGGGTTGCGAGGCCATAACGTAACTTGTGACAACTTTTTTACCTCTTACGGACTAGGCCAACTTTTGCTACAAAGAAAAATTACTCTTCTGGGAACTTTTAGGAAAAATAACAAAATCGGTACCATCACTATCCTCAAAGTTTTGTTTTACTGAAGATACAACGATTGTATCGTATTTTCCGAAGAAAAGTAAAATAGTTCTTCTCTTGAGTACCATGCATCATGACAAGGCAATCTCCAATGAAGATCACAGAAAGCCGGATATAATAATGGACTATAACAAAACAAAAGGGGCAGTATGTACATTAGGTAAACTTGTGGTTGCCTTCTCCTGCAAAAGGATGACTGCTCGTTGGTCTGTTACTGTTTTTTATAACATACTGGATGTAAGTGCATACAATGCGTATGTTTTATGCAGAGCAATCAATCCAGATTGGAACGCGAATAAATTACATAAACGAAGGCTCTTTCTGGAAGAACTGGGTTACGAACTCGTTACACCATTTATAGATGCGCGACAACGTCTTCCTAGAGCAGCGGATAGTGCAGTAATTGTGAAGGAAATTAAAGCAAAAGGAATATCAACGGTGCAAATAGATAACAAAACTGAAGTTTTTAGATCTAATAAAAGAGGTAGGTGTAAGTTGTGTGGAAACGGAAAAGACAGAAAAACAACAACAAAGTGCAATAAGTGCCAATGTTATATTTGCAAGGACCATACTATAAATTTATGTAATAATTGCCAATGAGTGATTTGGTTTTAAATTTTAACAATAAT